>JAABKK020038925.1:0-42596 GCA_011634745.2 Catotricha subobsoleta | reverse complement strand
GGAGTTAAATGTCAAATTTATATTTTCTCATTCTCTTTCTCATTCTTTTGTTTGCATGCATACGAGACAGAAATAACCCGGAGAGAGCTTTAAAAAACTGTGACACATTTTTCAATACAAAATCCAAAGAGGTTTCATACTATGCGTACTTGTACTATGCTTGTAGTTACTGTACTGTGCTAAAAGCGTGACATAGTAATGTATGTATTCTCTTTGGTGGCTAGAATTGAGTCCAGAGCGTCCAATTAATTATTCAATATTTCCGGAAATATTTCAAAATGGAAAAATAAATGGAATAAAATTTATTTATCAAAAAAATGGTTAAACTTGCTTATTATTGTCGAGAACATATCTTTCTATCATCTTTTAACTCATCTTCGCAAGCATATAGTGACAAGACAATAGATATTCAACAATACTATTGTCGAATATTGGACAATAAATTTGTTAGTGTTTTCTCAACTTTAGATGAGAGGTCTAGTATCAAAAACGGCAATACCTAAAATATTATTTTTCAGCAATGATTTTTTTTGATATTTTCAAAAAAAAAAGCTTTGCATTAATTTTAGTTTCAACATTTTACATCCGAGGACATTTTTAGCTTATTTAAAATGCTGATTACATAATTAAGAATAAAATGGGGATTTCCGAATTTGATGTGCAACAATTAATAATTTTAATTTATTTTACACCTTTTTCTAAAGAATATATGAAAATGAGAATCAGAAAACAAAAACAATAGGCTGCGAGATTTATTCGATTTGTTTTTTTTTAAATAAAATAAAATTCATATTTTTCAGTCTTTCCGTATTCCTTAAAAAAAACTTAAGAATCATTAAGAAAATCTACTATATCTTTCACAATTTTGTAGCGGTGAAATATAAAACATTTTTTGTAATTTTTCTAAATTCATTTTCTTATATCGTAAAATTAATCGATTAATTTAACGTAATTTATAGGGTTTTCTTATAGATTTTACAGTCATCTGTTATACATTTAATACTTTTTTTTAGTTAAAATTTGCATAAAAAATAAATTTCCATTTTTTGGCACCGAAATAAATTTTGGAAAGATTTCCGGACATATTTCTATTTTTGAATAAAGTACGAAACTTAAGAATTAAAATATCATGGAAATGTTCACTTATTCTACGTCAGAATTACTTGTTTTTACAAAAGTAGACTGATTTAAACTAAGAATATTATTTAGAGTTATTTAGAGTTTGCGTTCTTAGACCGTAAATATCTTGATGCCGGATCAATAATTTCGAAAATAATTACAAAATTATAATTTTATATATGCCATTAAAATGTGAATATACGTGGAGCCTCGGGGAAGTTGTCGTCCTATCCTCCTGGGCCTGTTCGCCACTGTTCCAGATGGTTTACAATAGGCGATCAGTACTTTTATGGTAGTAAGCATTAACATATATAACTCTCAAAACTCATGTAAACCGAGGTTTTGATAAACTTATTAGACTCGGTTAAACTTGATTAAACCTCGAATTTCACGAATTTGAAGTTTCTTTCTGGCTGTATTTTCACTTCATATACAAATATTGTTTTTTTTTCGTGTGAATACGCAGTTTTACACTGAAATGCTCATATCTTCCGTAATTATCAACTAAATGAGCCAATTCTGATATCGTTGGAAAGCTTATTAAATTGTATAATTGTTTTTTACCTAATAAACATTTATGGTCTGTTTAGTGATTCTCGTGTCATACAGAATTTTTGCTGCCATTTAATATGAAAACACCGACCTTCACTAAAATGACCATAAACTTTCGGAATATTTCGCCAAATTATTAAATTTGCTGCACAATAAAATAAAATAAATATAATATTTTAATGGAATTTAAGCAAACAGAATACATAAAATGTTAATGGTCTTGTGTGAAATTACAGCGTTTTAAATCACTAAAATGGGCATATCTTTCGTAATTTTTGACCAAATGAACTCGTCTTTCGAAAAGCTTAATAAATTCTCTTAAACATACAATCTGATGGTTCTTGAAATTTAGTATGAACTAGAAATTTAGAAAAAATTGAACTAAAATGTCAATTGTATATTAAAATCATTCATATTCATTTTTTATTAAATTTAAACCCAATGTTACAATATCTGTAAAAGACAGTTGTAACCACTCAAATTTGTAAAAAAAAAACTGGCTGGTTTTTTGTTATTAATTAAAAACAAATGTAGATAATTATAAAAATTAACAACAGTTTATTGAAAATCATTCCAACAATAAAACATTATTAATTCAGTCTGATAAATAAAATAACAAAAAAGAACAAACACACAAAAAATATCAGAACGTGCATCCATAAAACATGTTATTAATTAATGACTTTTGCATACCAAGTCATGCGATACAATTGCGTGTAATTATTTTTCACCTTTCTTAGTGTCGCAAATTCAACACGATATTCACCATTTGGAGTAAATGCAGGTAAATTTTCTGCTTTCAGTTCGAAATCTCTCAAATAGTAATGATCCTTTATATTAGAAAAGAAAGTGGTATTTTCATTTACGAACAATAATTTTCATTATTTTTCGACACTTACTTTCTTAACCGGACACTCAAATAACATATGTCCATAGTTCTTAAGAGTTTCAAAAAATAATTTTAAAAATGGTTCTCTTTCGGGATGTTTAAAAAAATCGCACATATTTAGACGGCCACTTTTGATCAATGGATGGTAATCATTTTTACCCAATTTTCTTGATATAACATTTGTTATCTAAATATAAAAAAATGTTTCATTTGATTACGGTTTGAAATGAATGATTTTACTTACGTAAAGATTATCATCCAAATCATTTAAAAGGTCTCCATCCACATCAACTACCGTATCACCATTTGTATTATTCTTAAGAACAACATTTAACGTTAACAGAATTTCATCTGTTTCAAAATCCACTTTTGTTATAATAATTTTCTATATTTTCAATCAAAAAAGAAAAATAAATAAAAAGTAGAATTATTAACACATATGTACTTAGAAATTAAGCACAAGATAATTTTTTTTAAAAAAAAAAATACTTTAGTTGATGCTCCATCGGCATAATAATATCCAAGACCCAAAATACAACAAACCAATATTACTATTAATCGAGCCATCGCACCAAGCAGAGTTTTTATCAAAAGTCTATATTTTTAAGAAGCATGCGATTTTATATGAAATGGAGACAGGATGTTCATAAACATGACTATGACTTTATGACTAAATTGCTTTTGGTCTTCAATAGTTAAGAGTGTTCAATACTTAAAAGGCGGTTGCGGTACCCGATTTTTCTCGGAGATGGTTCAAAATTATGAAAATCCCTTTCAGGTATATGAAGATACACCTTTTAGCTCGTGTATTTTGGGAGCCGAATTTTTTATTTTAAGTTTATTTTGGATGAAAAATAGTTTGAGTAATGGGTTTGCGGTACCCGATTTTTCTCGGAGGTGACTTATTTTTTTTTAATTCTTTGCTGTTGTATGAAGATACAACTGTTAGCTCGTTTATTTTGGAAGCAGAATTTTGATTTTGGTCCGTTTCCGCGAGATATCACAAGTATAAATAATTTTTTATGTAAAAGCTTCTTCTTCTTATGTGTAATTACTTACTTATTTTGATTGTTATTGTACTTTTTATATTTTTAGTTAATTGAGAAATTACTTTATTTGCACCGTTTTTATATTTTTGTGCAAGTTTTTATTAAAAAATATTAAAGATAACCTCACATATGTCAATATTTCGTGAGTTTTTACGTTAAAAATTATGTATGTTTATGATATCTCGCGGAAACGGACCAAAATGAAAATTCTGCTTCCAAAATACACGAGCTAACACTTGTGTCTTCATACAACTGCAAAGAATTAAAAAAAAAATAAGTCACCCCCGAGAAAAGTCGGGTACCGCAAGCCATTACACAAATTATTTTTCTTCCTAAATAAACCCAAAAATAAAAATGGGGCTCCCAAAATACACGAGCTAAAAGGTGTATCTTCATATACCTGCAAGGGATTTTCATAATTTTGAACCAACTTCGAGAAAAATAGGGGACCGTAAACCGCCTTATAAGTATATAACACTCTTAAATAAAAATTTATTGAATTTTTACGGTGCGATGAATCTAATGATATGTACTTTTAAATTGAATAAAATGCTCTTACGTCAATATAAATGAACTCATATCACATTATGAAATTGGTTATATATATAACGTCATTTCAGATCTATAATATATTATTTTGTTTAAATTCATATTGTGCGGGCAATTGTTTATATTATATGCTATAAATGACTATAACGATATAAAACCATAAAAATCATTACATATCTCTAAAAAAAAAAAAAATGTTTTTGGCGATCATCGTTGATATAATTAAAAGATATGAATTTATTTGAAACTAATGTTTTGCAAATTATTATATATTATTTTCATAGACGTCGACTTTGGAATTTTATATGCGTTGCTAGATTTGTACTTTGTCCGCCCCTCTAGATTTCCGATATACATAGAACATTTTCAATAAAACGGCATAAATACCTTCTGCAGAAAGTACGTCTGCTTATATTCATTTATTTATTTCGCTAGCTGCTAATGCCAAAGGCTACCTACCATTTAAATATTTACACTTATATTTATATATATAGATATATATTATAATCCTTAATTTAATTTTTTAATTTGGATTCAATTTAAAAAAATTGATTAATGTGAATTTAGCAACTTGAGAAGACAATATTAAAATTGATTAAAAAAGAAAATTCATTATATAGTTTACACATAATATTAATTGTTATAATAGTTATAATAAATGAAAATAAAGAGTCGCAAATTCGCAAATTCATCTTTGCTTCTTTCATTTTCCATCTTTTTTTCGAAATGTCGCCTTTTCTTTCTCAGTTTCTCGAGCTTCTCATCTTTATTTACGGTACATGATCTAGCTTCACAGCTTAATGCCGGGCAGACTTGTAGTCGGCGTCTATTCTTATTTTAGATTATCTGATATTAATCATATAAATCAAAAATGATAAACGCAAATTCAACATTTTTCTTTTTTTCTAAAATTTAACACATATACGGAAATCAAAACTTTTAAGGTGCGAAGTTTAGAATTTAAATCAAATGTTTCAGGACAAAAAAACATCATTTTAAGTTTCGAGAACAATGACGTTAAAAAATAATTTGAGTTTGAACATTTTGAACAATTTAATTTGCAAATTATATTTCTTATTTGGGTTTTAAATATAACTGAGAATTAAATTTTACGAAACACATCACTTTTGATTCAAATAGGAATTTTTCCATTCTAATTTCTAACTAAGATATTTCTTTCTGATTTACCATACTGAAATAGTATGATGATTATCTGTAATCAGATATGCCCAAACATCTAGAAATAGCTAAGAGGTAGAAAAAACCTATGATTTTCACTGAGAAAAAAAATTAGATTTGAACATTTGGATCATTCTCAATCCAACCTGCTAGATTTTGAAAATTAACCTAACATTAATATGTTATTGTAGAAAAAGATCCATTTCTAAGCTCATTGGCTATGTGTATGGCATTCTTATAATCAAACCCATCTACAATAACATAATGAAACCCACAAATACTCAATAACTTACATTAAAATAGAAAATATATATTTGATAGAAAGGCTTTATTTCTCATATCTGAAGTTTCCAAGGTAATATACCTGTACTGCTATGGCTAGGCTATCATATAAATGGTCTTAAAATGCTTCATATCACTAATGTTCATGTTAAATTGAAGACTATCTCTGAAGAACGAGAAAGAAAAAACATTCTAGAATCTCTTTACTTAAAAATCAAATTCTATTATAAAAAATTCCATTTCATAAAATTATATTTGTTTCAATCGAGGTTTCAATTTTAAACTTACTCATCATTCACAGTCCGTTGTAAAGCATATTGTAGGTCGTAAAATATTGTGTATTTACATAAATTGGTAATAATATGTGTTCGGCGAATTAGGATAACGTATTTCAATACAATGCAATTTACAATATACTTTACAACGAACTGTGAATGTATGATATGCATTCAGTTGTAGAATAAAAAATCATATAACGTATTTATTATATATTTTACTTTTATTAACAATGTAATTCACTATTTACTTCTTTCTTTCGCTCAAAAACACTGATAAATAAAAATAATTAAAAAACACATTTAATTTTTCAAATTCCAATATATTTCAATTGATATTTATTATGTTATAACATTCGTTTTTAATGATCTGAGATTAGTTTCGAATAACCTTATCTTCTTATGAAAGTGAGAGACAAAAGTAAATCTCGGATCATTATTGGGAATACACCAAAATATAATATTTAATATGAATAAATATTTATATTATGGTGACATGTCTAGTGCGGTTTGCATTATTAACGCGTCTAATATGCTTTAAATCATGAACACGCTGAATTTCTATTATGATGCTCATACGACTAATTTCTTGTAATTGATTCTGTTGTTTTTCATAGTATTTAAAAATTACCGCGACTTTTCTTTCCGGCATGTATGGAGGTAAAAAATCGGTATTGAACAGCAAATTTGAAGTATAATAAAATCCCTAAAAAAAATTACTCACGGTTTAAAAAAAAAATCGTGATTTCATTCAATTTCATACCTTGCACAAACCTTTTTTATAGGACATGACGTTGGAATTATTCCACCTGAATAAAAAAATAAAATAAAAGTAAATTAACACAAATCTTAATGAAAAGTTTCTAGACAGAAAGGATAATTCTGAATTTTCAAATTCACCTTCAAGAGCTGCATCGTACAAGGTCTTTAACGTTGGTTCATTATTTAAATTTTTTAAAAATTTACAAAGATTTAACGTTTTGTTTAACAAATCAATAGATGAATTTCCACTGCTCGAAATTAGTTTCACCAATGCTTTTACATATACATTATGAAGTTCCTTGTGCACAATGAAATACATATAAAATCCTTTTTGTTCATCTACTGTTGCATTTAATTCCATAAAATCGGAATTAAAACCATAAGTTGAATTCGTAATTACCAGTTTGTATGGCTTCTAAATAAGTAAATAATTTTTAATCATTAAGCTCGGTTTTCTCTTCACGGTGTAATGAAATTTTCGTATACGAAATTTTCACTAGTGAAATAATACTATGGAGAAAGTCGAAAATATTACGAGTGAAATTACTGTCCAGTTCACTTGAAATCAAGCATGAAAGAATTTAATAAAAATATTAAGAAGGCAAAGTGATAAAATTTCAAATATTTCACGCGTAGGTATAGTGAAAATAATAGGCCGAACCATTGGTGGTGTGAAATCGGTATTAAAAAAAATAATATGAAGACTGAAATAACACCTGGAAATATTTAGCTCGTGAAATGAGTTTACTGTTGCTGGGTCATTTTTGTATGTAAAATTGTATTTTAAGCGAACGGCCTTTACCGAATTAAGCGTGAAAACATTAAATTAAGCAGTTTATTATGAAATTTTTTATTGCACACTTACGTTTCCCTTTATTTGTAGAATATTGATTACATTGATGAAAATCACAGCAAAAATAATTGTCAGCTGCATTTTATTTTTTAATACATATACGATGTGCATATTCAAAAAAATAATAAAATATACTATATAATTTCAAATATATCCTGCCAAATGATTGGTCTTTCTGTTACTAAACACCAAAATAAATATCTTTCGCATTTATGACATGCATTTAAATATTTTCAATTGATTAATCTATATCACGGTTTTACAATCGGTCAATATAAATTATATTCTTTATCTGCAGTTTAAATCTGAAAATATGATGTGGATTAATAGAAATAGGAAAATTATTTATTAATGTTATTAGGTAATAAGAGGTGACCTTCGTACAGTAATTTAATTATATATTAATTTTTGTTTATCTATTTATTTACTAGTAATTTGCTTTCATATGTGATTCTCTTGATCTATTTTAATGATTTATTATAAATAATCTTTATTACATTTTACTTAGATATTTTCTCGATCATTCTATCTATCAATTATTATGGTTATTGGTCTTGTTAATTTCGAAATAAAAAAAAAAAAAAAAAAAAAAAATTGTGTTACTTAGAGAAGAGTGGACCAAATTAAAACATGTATGTGTAAAATTATGCTTAAAACGTAAACCAATATAATTTAATTAACACAAGTTCATGATCTTCATTCATTTCGATCAGATGTATTTTTCATTAATAGACTTTGATTTAAATAAGAAAGATTATGGTGATTTTATTATTTAATATCTCCATAGAAAATCGAAAAATATTTTTTTTTACCTTTCAAGATCAGATTCGGTCTCTCTTCGTCATAGTATAAGTATTACTCGTTCCTGAGACTTAGGAAAGGAGGGCAGACTACAAAAAAAAAGAAAAAAATTATCTCAATAATATTTTGATAATTGCTATTAACTAAAATAATATTGAATTGCTGGACTTGAATAAAATCTAATCTAAAAATTTTGAAAAAACTTATAAAGTTATGGTACAAAAATTATTTTCTGAAAATATTTTTTATGTATCATAAAATTATTATATACATTCGAAATTATTACCATAAAAAAAACTACCATTTTACGATATCAATCATTTCCACATAAAACATTTTATTTGTACATTGTACTCAAATTATAATTTCTAGACATATAAAAATAAAAAAAAAACATTTTGTAAATGTTTTATTGATAAAATCTACCACCAATATACCGAAAAGTAAACAAAACCAATTCAATAGGAAAACAATAATAATAATAAAAAAAACAACTGCCCATGGATTGGTCATCATTTTTGTTAAGAATGTTATCAAACGACAAAAAAAAATCCACAAAATAATTAAGTATTAAAAAAAAAAAATAATAATAATAATTTCTCAAAACTAAAATTATTAAATGTATTTCGAAACATTAATTGCCTTACTTATACTATGTTTTATTGATCTTTATTTTATTGAATTTGTTAATAATATAGTATGACTTTTTTTTTTAATATTCTCTTAATTCAAATTTTTTAGTCATTAAAGATTATAGCTTTTGGAATATGAAAATAATTATAAGTATATCCCAAGAATTTTATTAATTATTAAGAGTATCGTGACTTTTCAAAATTTGTCTGGTAGACTATCGAAAATTCTACACGTTAAATTATTTTTATGAATTATAAGATCATAGAAATATAGATATGCTAAACAAAACTATAATTATTTTTCTAAAAACAATGAATATATATACCGGGTGGTTCGGCTAACATGGGTCAGCTATTTTTTTTTTTTTTTTTACATTCTATGGTTGAGTGGGACGTGAATAGGATGTATAGACGAAAGTTATATTTGTTCGAGAAACAATTTTCGTTTATACATTACATTCAAGATCGCCTCAAGCATAAAAACTAAAAAGATTAAGAATTAAAACATATAAAATAACTCGTGCATGTAAACTGAATCACCCGGTGTTATATCAAATATCATTATAATAATAAAAAAAACTACTAATTTATTTATTTATTTATTTATTATTTACGTACTAAAGTATATTAAATTTCAAGCCGCTTTAAATAACACTTATTTGAAATATAATTGTTATAATCATACGATTCTGGAATTAAGGTACGTATTATTGAACTTTATACTTGAAGTGGACTAAAAAAAAATTGGAATTTAGAAACGGGTAAAAAAGTGTTTTTTTTTAAACATTTCATGTTCAAAATCTGTGCAAGTGAGATGGAAGAATTAAAAGAAAAAATGAATTGGAATATTAGTAATTCAATTAAAGATATACAAAACGTAATACTTAATCGAAGAGAGTACAGATTTCCAAAAGAGATTCTAGAATCTAGATAATACATACAATACTTTTTAGAATTTTTCTCCAATTTTCAGGTACGTATGTTCTAACCAATAAATAGGCCTTTTACTATTATTATTATATAATAAATACACATATATATGCTGAAATTTAATGCGGAAAAGCATAGGAAAATGTGACCACCAAACCGGTATACATCGTTTACTTTGAAGTAAATAATAAATAATCTGCATATTTGTCTCTATAATATTATTAATAATAAAATAATGATATAAACACGGTGTGTAGATAGATAGGATATAATAGAGGATATAATTTAGATCATTAAAAAATAAGTAAACAAAAAATGAAAGGAAAAAAAAAATAATGGCGCTGTAATCACATAATATTTTGTGAACTCTTCGATGTTACATTTTAATATTCAATATTAAATTATTTATATTTTTATTGAACATTACTGATTTAAATTGATCATTGAGAAGGAAAAACGATTTGAACGTTGTCTGTTCTTCTGCACAAAATATATCAGATCAAAACGATCTGATCTATGTTTTCATCATTCATATAGCAGATTACGCAATTTGTACCTAAAACTGGTTTCACCTTATTTTCTTTTGTTATGTAAAAACATAAACAATGTTCAGTTCATGTGTGCCATATGTAAATAAAACTAACACAATATTATTATAAAAAAAAAAAAACGAAATATAGTTGTCTGTGAAGAAAACCATTTCTTTCAAACACTAAAAACGTTCGTTATCATTTCTTTTTCTAGATATAAAATGTTTCTTTTTCATTCTTCCAAATAAAGTTAAGTTAAAAATTTCAATTTTTTCCGGAACGTAGAAATATAAAATTGCATAACCATAATATTTTATATCAGGAGAATATGGTGGTAATAAAGTAGCGTTGAGTTCCATATTCTGCGACATATAGTTGCCCTAAAATATAGAAAACATTATGCATAACATTCTTAAGCTACGATAATCGAATAAAACATAAATAACCCTTGTGCTATATACCCTGTAATGGTATGAAATTCATACGATGAGCTATAATACGGGTGAAAATTAATACCATTTGAAGGTATTTGAAGGTATATTTTTGTTTTTCATACCAGAAGTAATACGTAATATACCATAAAAAATATGGTATGAAAGTTTTCATACTATTGTTACGGATGAAGAACGAAAATATACTTTTGTCTACTATTTTATGTTATTAAATATCATCCGTATTATAGCTCATAGTATGAATTTCATACCATTACAGGGTATAGGAAAAAAAGATTTCACACTGGAAACAATATTACCGATGGAATAGGACATTTCTTAACCCAGTTACCAGTCTTAACAAGTTCTTCATAAAATATATTAAATACAACTTCTTTCTGTCGATCCTCCAAAAAACGACAAATATTAATGTTTCTATGAAAAATATTATGAAAATTATCTCTTTCAACGGGTGACACATTTATATTTATTAAAGCATCGGCTTTTTGTACTTCTTGAAAAACATCAATAGATACATTTAATTTCGCTTCATTTTGTTTTATAGTGATATTAACATCTGCATACGCTGAATTACATGTTAATGTATAATTGGTTATAATTACTTCAAATGCGTTCTGTCAAAAATTAATTAAATAATGATTTCTATTTTCAAATATATTACGTGTAACATTAAGCTTTTGTATGAATCCATTATTTATTTACTTACCCATGCGAATACATTCTCAATGTATGAATGAAATATTGCCCACACACAGAATGTGTAAAAAATCGACTGCATGGTATGATGACTTATAAGTACTGAATAATAATTGACTAAGTTCATAATGTTTAGCTGAAATTTTTTATTTTTATATTGAACGCCCTGGACAATGATAGTTTTAAAAATAATAAATTGGTATAATTATTTGTACTAAAAAAAATCCAAGTCAAAACAAACATAATATGGAAAATGATTAATTTATTGTCGAACCCTGGTAAAAATTCAATTTGAACCAATTTTGTTTTCACATTGTTTTTTTTTTGCTTTTTTAAATTGTTATAAATGTACATTGTATACATCTATTGTTAGAACAATCTTTAAAGAAAGGAAATATTTGATTTGTCATTCTATAGGCAAACATATTTTTTACATATTATAAAGTATTTCTCTAAAATAAACAACATAAGCATTGTCAAAAGAAAATTATATTCTATCACTTTAATTTTTTTTTATTCATTACGAAGACTATAATATAAGCATATGAGCATGCACCATAGATTGCCGAAATGTATAACAAAAGCAATGCTATGTGCATTACATTTACATTTTTAGTGTAGCGCTGTAATTCTAATATATGTTAGATGAAGGTAATTGTAATTCAATTCTATTTAACTTTTCTGGACTTAGCATTTACTTTACAGCATTTAACGATTACTAATATAATATACATAGAAAAACTCTTTATTCTGAAGTACCTGTGTTGACATTTTAATCCAAACGATACAATTTAATATAGTAATTCGTAATGTATTAAAGATTAAATTTTCAAAAATGTTATCTCGACATTTTTCCTGTCGGACCTGTATTTAAATTAGATTATGATTATGATTCTTCCAACTCAGTTATTAGCATTAAAAAGAAACAATCTATTCAATTTAATTGAATCAAAATTTAGTAAAACCAATTTTAAAACTTATATTCAAAATGTTTCGTTTAAGTAAAAATCGTATAATAAAACTAATAATTTATTAATATTACTAATCTAATTCTCAATAGACATATTTATTACTCTCCGACTAGTAAATCAATTTAGTTTCTCGTTTTTCAAAGAAATAATAATTTATATCTAAAGCCACACACTTGTTATTTTTACAAGTCGATTTATTTTTAATTTAAAAAATACAATAAATAAATAGACAAAAACAAAAAACAAAATTAAAATAAATTAGGGAAGTGAAACAGGTTCTGGTTGTGTTCTTTTGTGCATTTACATGTATTAAACCAATTGATTATGCAATATATTTTTTGTTATACTTAATCACTAAACGCAAGAGCATGTTTAAGAGAATTATTTTAGTTATTTTGGACATAACTGTAACCATTAGTTACCCCTCATTTGGGCAAATTTTGCTTTTTGGACGGTTATATCGAAAACTACCATATTAGGGATAATGCATACTAAAACTAGAGGATATTTCCAAAATAATTCTCTCTGTGTACAAGGTAATTTAATTTAATTTAAATTGAAGACCACTTTATATTGCGATGTTCTTTTTTAAATGAATGTGAAGAACTTAAAAAAAGATTGAATATTTAAATATTATGTAAATATTATGTACTCTCATGTTCATGACCTTATCAAATAAAAAGTATAAATTCATTAATAAGCTATTCCGAATTGTACAACAAACTCCATTTTTCCGGTGTTGCCGGAATGCCCTATAATTCGAAGAAGATTAACTGTTCATCAAAATTTATAAAAAAAAATACTTACTCTGCTTATGAACCAGATTAAAAAACTATGGAACGAAAATGAATTAGTAAATAATATATTTAAAAATATTGTAAATTCTTATCAATAATTAGAAAACGTCTTAAGGTGTAGATTTCAAAAGACAAAATAAGAATTTTCTATGTCTTATTATTTTGTTATATTAAGTTTGTTGTTTTAGTTCCTTTTCTTTCAAGTTTTTTTTCATCACATATTAATACTCATATTTAATTCCAGTTTTCTAGAAAAATTCTCTACTTGTTGAAATTTCAATGATTGTAAAATGTATTATATATTTAATTTGGTAGTGATAGGTTGCGACGACTGATCAGTGAGAGCTAAATTCACGAGAAAACGACTTATATTAAAAAAAAAATGTTGCAAATCACTCTTATCATATTTTCATATTTGAAAATAACTCTTATTAATATTATTTTAAAAAAATATCTCTTATTAGGCATTATACACTACGAAAAAAAAAGCTCTTATTAAAACTTTTGTGAAAAAGAACTCTTATTAAAATTTTGGAAGAAATTTTTTTTTATTAAAATTGTCACCTATAAAAATTTTGCCAATAAGAGCAATTTTTAAATATAAAATTCTGTTAAAAGCAAATTATTACTGAATTTTGCCAATAAGATACTTTTTTTTTTTGCAAATTTTGATAAGTTTATTTCTTAAAAATTTTGAGAAGAGTTTTTTCTTTTTGGATAATTTTGATAAGAGCGATTTTTAAATATGAAATTTGGATAAGAGCTCTTTGTTTTTGGATCTTTTAATAAAATTCTTCTGTTTTCGAATTTTGAAATAAGAGTCATTTTCTCGTGGAGCGAGCAATATATTATAAAAAAAGATAGCAAAACAAAAAACATACACAAAAAATAATATTTATAATTTTAATGCTAGTATTTATTATTGCAGTCTATTTAACCATAAAATATGGCACAATCACAATTTTATAATTTTTTTAATTTTTACATAAATTTAATTCTAATACACATTCATGGATATTTTAATCTAATAACCAATTATTAGAAGGAGACCTAGTAGTACATTTTTTTAAAATTTGATATTATTTATGAAAAACATTTTGTATTTTGCATTAAAAATTGATTGCTAAAATATTCGTAATTTATAATTAAAAAGTACTTACGTACCTATATAAAGTTTTTTTTTTTTAAAGTTATGTTCAAATGACTTTGACTATATGCCTAATTGATTTAAAAAGAATTCTAATTTTGTAAAACTTCTTATTAACTAATACAAATTAAAACTAAATTTATTTATTCAGATGTTTTGTTATTCTTAATATTTATTGGAGTTATATTTTATAATTAGGTATCAGCAGAAAAATAAACCTTCAATAAAGCGCACTGCTTATGTGGATAATTTTCATGAATAATTAATCAAATCTTTCAATGTTAGAGATTTTGCTACGAATATATAAAGCTATCAATCTTCAGAATATTTTTAATTAAGTAATAATTAAGCAAAAACTTGAAATCTATATCGTTTGCAGTTTTTATTGAATTTTAAACATTTAAAAAAAAGAATTAATGTTTTCAGCAAACTGAATCGATAGCTTATTATTATTATAACTTTTATTCCTTATATCCGGACTTATCATTTTCATATCCAAAAAGATTCAGAAACCACCTATAAAATATTTATTTTTATAATTAACGACCATACTTAAAAGAAAAAAAAGGGATAAATTGAGATTTAAATTATAATGGCATGCATGCATGCATCGAATTATTCTATACATTCAGTTAAACAGAAATTGGTTATGGGATATATTTATAAAAAAATCGTGCTCACAATATTCAAAGTCAATAATTAATTACAATTATTAGTACCGTGATCAGTCTCTAGAATAATTTAATCAAAACTACAGAAAACGTTTATTATAAATATGTTATGTATAAATTGGAATTTTGTCAGAAAAATGAATAATCTAAGATTTTTCTGTAAATCGACTAAATTCACCAAACATGAATATTCTATAATTTTTTCCATTTAAATACCTTGCTATCCCAACACTAGGCGCATAACATCCCGAAATTCCATCCTCTTTTTCATATTTTGTGTATCCAGGTCGGCACTGACAATGAGCTCCACGTCTATCATTACGTTTTGTGATTTTACGTGGCTCAAGCCATAAACCTGGACCACATGGTCCACGACTATATAGTTTAAAACATTGTCCATTTAATTCAACCATTCCTGGTGTTGAGTCGCACGGATTATCTGGTATATCATCAATGCTACATTTTTGATCTAAACTTGTTATTATACCAGAGCAACCACATACACCATTATAAGAAATGCCATCAATTGATGGACGCGCTGTAAAATCAAAAACAACTACATGGTGTAAGGAGCATGGTCCTTGAGATCCAATTCGATAACATGTTTTTTGTTCGGGAAAATAGAGTCGACCTTTACCACAAGGATTTTTGATACAATTTGTCGAATTTAAAAGAAATTCACCATCACCACAAGGTCCCTTTGTATACATACGATAACAGTAGCCATCACTCCATACTACATAGCCCTCTTTACATTGGCATGTGGCATGTGTGGTTTTACCACTATTTTCAGGTATAGTAAATAAATGGCCCAAAGGACAAGGACCAGTTGTTCCTAATATTGAGAAAAAAATATATAATCAATTTGAATAATTCAAGATAAACTGAAACTCACCAATTTCATAACATTGATCAGTGTCTTCATGGTAATGTGGTAATTTGACATGACATCCACATTTTCCACCAGGTAAAAACACTTTACCTTGACTATCACAAGGTCCTACAGTAAAATGTTCATGGCATGTTCCATCTGCTCGATAATTATATTGCGCCAATTCGCCATCATTTTCACACTGGAAAATGCACAAAAATAAATTACAAAACACTTATCTTAATGAACAAATCTAAAAAGGCGAGAAGTTGACTGTAGATATGATACAATACCTTGCACTCTGCAATTTTACTTTTTCCAATAGCTATTAACTTCCCTTTGGCACATGGACCCCTGGTATGCAATGTGTAGCATTTTGAATCTTGCGGCCAATAAATCATTCCATTAAAACATGTTGATGGTACTTTACATGTTCCTCTTCGTTTCTTTGGTCTATAAAATGTATGAATATCTTATTATACTTACTAATTGAATTATTATAATATTATCTTACAAAACACTTCTACTTGGTAAATCTATGACTGGTGCAAAGTATTGACCAATGTCACATGGACCTTGTTCAAATAGTTTGTGGCAACGGGTAGTTTCAGGACTTTGTGCTGTACCTGGTGGACAGCGACACTCTGCTGTCATCGTTGATGTAGTGACACTATTTCCCACCGGTGTTAATTCCATTGTATCTGGACATGGATAACCTATCTGTAGAATGAAATATTTTTCAATATTTTTTTTATTTCCTATTTTTTTTTTTTAATTTGTATATTTACCGTAAATATCTTAAAACATTTTTTGAGTGGTGCCCAATATAATAATTGCCATCCACCTGGTAAACTGGCACATGGATTTTTAGTTGGATCACTCCAAGGCGGTGGTACAATCGCTCCATTAGCTATTATTTGTAAAAATGTCCAAAATGTTACCAATACGTACATCCATAAGGGCGAACCATTCATTACAAAAATACCTGTAAAAAATTTAAAATTAAACATTTATATTAACGCAATAAAATTTAAGCAAAATTTCGAGATTTTTTTTTATATTGATCATAATGAAATTTGTTAATTTCTTTCTATTAAACTAAATTAAATCACGAACAGATAAGATCGCATCCAACTGGAAATTCAGTATACTTTCCAAAGTATACAAAATTATACTTTATAAAATAAACATTGGAGCAAGCCAGTGTATTCGTGCCAAAATAAACTTTTATTCAAAATATACACGTTATATGGATTTGGTATATATTTTACAAAGTATACATAAAGAAGTTTAGAACAAAATAAAATTAATAAAGACCATGTAAGTAGTTATCTGATTGGTATTCATTGACGATTAACTTCTAAACAGAGATTTTATAGTGGGGAAAGTAGCACCTTCAGAAATAAGGGGAAGTCGGTCTTGGATAATTTTTCTACAAGATCTTCCCCTTAGAAGTTGATTCTGGTAATACATTTTTATATATAGAATAAACCCTTTATAAACACATTGAAAATAAATTATATTTCTTTTTCTTTAAATTTTAATTTTTAATTTAATTTAATATTTAACGTATTTAAAAAATGAACATTTTATAATATTGATAAAATACTGAATGCATTCATTAAGGTAGTATAAATTAAATATATATTATAGTTCACCTTAAAGCTACAAGGACTCTAATTATATATTAAATAAAAATTCAGAATATATGAAAAAGAAATTAAGTTCAACAACCTTTATATGTTCATGTTTATTAAGAATGTTGCTTCATAAATAATATATTCTACTGTATTATAATTAGTATTATTGACATTTACTTTGTTATTTACCTTTCGTTTGCAATAACATCAAATGTTTACTAATTCTATATTAAAAATATTCTAATATTTATTCAAAGAAATTATTGTCTTTTGAAACTACCAATTCATTAATAAAATATTAAATTGAATGAAAAAATCGAATATAATGCTTGCTAAAAGAAAATGAAAAGAAATAATACTTTTGTTTGCGGCAGTAGGCACAGGCACTATAAATAATTATAAATATCGCTGTTTATTCATCTCAATGTTTATTGTTAACCTTGCTTCTTTTTTTTACCATGAAAATAATAATGTTCATTAGTTATGTTTATTAACGTTATTGTAATTTTGTTATGCCATTATTTAAGTATAAATTTAAATAATTTAATTCTCTAAGTATAACGAATACAAAATTTTAAATTATAATAAATTAAAAATATTACATTTCTTAAATTCTTGATCATGAATTTTAATTTATTGAATGTTTATAGAAATATATATGCTTAATGAAAACCGAAAAAGTTGTTTACAAAAATTGACCTCCGCACAGGGCAATAAAGCAATTTTAACGGAATATGGTTGAATCAAGTTCAATTACTATGTACATAATTTCATTTAACATTTAGAAGGTATTTATTAAAGATCAAAGTCATAGATTTATGATCTATGTCTATTATTATATAGAAATTGTATTTATCAAAAATCCGAATTGCTTATAGCAAATGTTTAGTTGGTAACTGCTTTATAATATTTCCAACTTATGGATCTTGTACGTTTAATTCCTTTCTTAATTTATTTTTTCCTGTTATTTTATGGTTTTTTGGTTCTCATATAATTGTGGATTTTTATTTTTATTTTAATATTTGCAACCTTTAAAATTTAATATCAAACCATAATAATTCTTAAAATGAAAATCAACGATTAAAAATTGCACATTTCACATTGCCACTATTGATAATATCAAAAACTGAATTTTCATTAAAATTGTATTTGTATTTAATTAGCACAATTTTTCCGAAATTCTTATAAAACGTAAATATTTATTCCAATTATATAAATAGAGATCATTATTTTGCATTGAGATTAAAGAACAAAATTTTTATATTTCAAAAACAATCTATCAGATTTTATCTAATTTCGCGTGAACGGTTTATTTTCATGTAAATCAATTTGATTTAATTTATGTGCCTTGTTCCCTCTCCATCAATCATTAAATTTGATTTAATAATGACAAAATCTAAGAAACTGTTAAAACATCGATGCGGCAATCAAGCAATCAATAACAGCATGTATTTGATTCTTCACTAAATTATATCAAAGGGAAAAAAAGTTCACATTATTATAAATTCAGAAATGTATGTAGATTGAGTAACACTCTCGTTCAGTTTATATTGAGAGATATGATTTTATTAAAAAAAAAAAAAATATTTATTTCACAAGTTTACTGATCGTCAGTTTTTTCATTACTGAATATGTGGATAATAACTTATTATTACTATAATAAATACACATTTTTAATTCTATATGAAATATTACTCACATCATAATTTTATGAATAATAAATAAAGATAAAATAATTATGAAATACATAATTTTCACTCGAGAAAAAAACCCAGAAATATTTCATTTTATTGTAACAAAAAATAAAAAATATTTAGGTTTCCAGTTTCATTACACAAAAAGTCTAGTTCTTTCAAATAACACAACAAAAAAAACAAGTAATTTTTACCTGGTTTTAAAACATATATCCACAAAAAAGGTTTCCAGATTCAGGTAAATCCAACAATATCGTAATTCAGCAACAACACCATTTAAACATATCACTTATTATAAGTTAGTGAAATTCAATTTAGTAACATATTGTTCATTGTTCATTGTTCATGATGTTTTGTCATTATTGCGTTTTTTTTTTTTATTATTTTAGAATTAGAATTAACACACGTACTTAATTATAATATTGTTATATAAATTATGAAAAAATATCAATGAATTAAAATTGCACTTCATTTAAATTAAACGAACAATTAATTTAATATTGTCTAAAGAAAATGAATCAACAATATCAAAAGCATCCATACGAAAAATTAAAGAAAGATAAGCTCAAATAAAGAAGCACTCCGTTGTCTAATATTCGAAATACCGCCAAAGACTAATTTCAAATGAGTATGAAAAAAAAAAAGATCACAACAAAATCTATAAGAAAATGTATTCACATTCAATTCAACCAACACCATAATAATAAGTGCAGTCACAGACCGAAGATTTTTTTTTTGTCGTAACTCAAAGAGGGGGAATTCTTTTTTGTTTTTTCGTTCACCTTTACATGCTATTAGGTTAGGTAGGTAAAGTAAGGTACCTACTTAAGCTATTACGTGTACATAATTTTTATTTATTTTTTTTTTTTTTATTTTTCATTATAATTTTTGTCTTATTATTATTATTATTCTTATTTATTATTTAATAATTTATGTTCACCGTGCGTCTTTCATTGTCGTTTAATAAGTCGTCGCTTTGAATAATAGCTTTGTTTTGATTTTTTTCGTTTTATATTCATTTTAACGATAGCTGAATCTTTTAATTTGATAGTATCTAAACGTACAGATGGTATTATGATGGGAGCAGTTTGTGTATAATTGCTATTTTTCGTATATTTCCAATTTTATTATTATTATCATTATGATTTTTTTTTTTTTTGATAAAAATTACATTATTTAAATATAATTTTTTTTTTCTTTTCTGATTTTATGCAATACTTAGTTACTTTGCTTAATAATTTATGTAGATATTCAATTATGAGATTTATATTATTATTATTATTTTTTTTCTATTCATTTTCAATGTTATGAAATATGCGAAGAGTTTTATTAAAAATAAAAATGAAAAAATGATAAAAATAATATTAGGTATGTTGAAAAATTGTACATAAATTATAGTTTTAAATTTTGTTTCTATTTTATTGTATAATAATATTATTTATATTTGATTATTTGTTGTTGTTGGTGTTACTGAATAGTTAGTTTTTTTTTTGTTTTTTTAGAGGATATATGCAAGCATAATAATATAAATAAGCCACCAAATTTTTGTGTGTCTTTAAAAATTACGAAAGAATTATATGAAGTGTCTCTTTTCAATAAATTTTATTTTGAAAAATTTAATGACAAGATTATAATATTTTTTATTTAATTTATGCAAAGTAATTTTTATGTTATATATAGCGACATATAACTCAATTAGGTAACAAATAATTAAAATTAATGTTGTGATGTTTATTGTTTAATATTCTTTATAGTATTTCCATTCTGACAGAGTTTCTATATTAAACAATTTTATTAGTTGAAATGATTAATAACGCTATTGAAACTAATTTTCACATGAGAAATTATTCAAATGGCTTATAATTTATTCAATAATATTCTGCAATGACAGAAATATATAAATACGCGTACAATATATATACTATAAATAAAGACTATACTCTAACATTTAATCAGGCGAATAAGGTTTTAAGTGATTTCATATATTAAAAACTATTGCAAATAAAATAATAAGTGAGTCCGTATTTTTTCATAGTATGTGCCTTTATCATATTTTCAAAGCAAATAAATTTGGTTTTAAGGATAATTATCAATTACCATTTACCATTTTAAGCAATTAACTGATTAAATATTATTGTGTATGGAGGACATGAGGATATAATCAGATAGGCAAATAAACCATTTGTAATAAAATCAATTTATTAATGAATCAACCAAACTCAATATTATACTAAATTTTGATTTTATGTTTAGTTTATCTATCATTATAAGACTTATATATCATTATTTAGCTTACCACCGATTTATTTCATTACAATAATAAAAATCTATTTAATTTTTTGATACTCAAAACGAGAAATAATAAAAATAAAAATTATAATAATTATGTATTCATTATTCATGCTCGCTTTTCTTTCACATAAATAACACATAAACAATTAATGTCTCTACATTACAATAAAACCATGTAAAAATTAATATAACCGATATATTAGAGTGTTCATTATACGATATATATATATAAACTGTGATGTGTACCAAACGTAATCTACAAAATCCCAAACATTAAATAATGGTTGTGTTTGTGTACCAAACACAAATATACAAATTTATCATTATTTATATAAGCTATACTCTATCGAATTATAATATAAGTGCGCGTAATTATTTTCGGCATAATCTATTTTGCATGACGAACAAGATATTTATTTATTTATTTTTTATTTTTTATTTTTTTTCTTGTTTGGTAGGTACTTTAAAACAAATGTAATTATTTTTAGTTAGAGCTACCTAGAGAGGTACCTCTGTTTCATTTTATTATTACATACTATTATTATTATTATTTTTATTTTTTATTTTTTATTTTTACTTTGAAAATAGTTGTTTAAAACAATTAAAACGAATAGATATACATCGAGCAATCGTCCATTCGTAAGTATCTACAACATAACATATTTTTGTTTTTGTTTTTGTTTTTGTTTCATAATGGCTAAATATTAGAGATGTATATTTTGTATAATAATGAATTGAATGGAGCCCATTTTTATATACGCAACTACTTGTATTATGCCCTGAAGCACATCATACATACCGCGCATAGAGCAACTTTACTAGTTATTTATCTCTATGTGCTCAAAATGGATAAAAAAAAAATTAATTTCATTTCATTTTCAATTTCATCTTCCAACCAAACAGGAAGGTATTTTTCGACCATATTTATATTTATTGCAAGATGTTTTTCCGCATATGTGATGTTGATTATTGTTTGTGTATTCAACATCAACTTATTGCTAATTTATTTTGTTGTTGTTGTTGCTAGTGAACAATTATATTACCTATAGCAGTAGTTGAATTGAAATTGAGTTGAGAGAGTAAATTTTTATATTGGTTTAGTATATAATAAATCAATATCATGATATTTGTTAACGAAACGAGGGCATTGTTGAAGTCAACCTCGCGTCAGGTTTGGATGCCGTCGAATACTGAGCACGTCGCACTTTCCTTTGGAAAGGTTGTTCCGCGGTACATTTATATCTCGGTTCCAAACCATTCTATATTCTTACATTAAAATAGTAAATCATTGCAAGACTTATTGGTATTACTTTAAATAGACAGCTATCGTTTCTTAATATTTTTAATTGTTTTCGTTATAATTTTTTAAGTCGACGTAGTCGTCGCTTTCTTGATAAAAATAATAAATAAAATAAGAAAGAGGATTTGAAACCGGTTTTCCTGTTAGCTTTAAATAGCCAATAATATTTGCATAGCTATCAGTAAATATCTTCTCATTTCTTACCAAATCTTCCTAAAATTGATACCATCAATAACTACAATACGACTCAGCTCTATGGTTGTGGTTAAATAAGAACCAATTGTTAAAACCAAAAAAATTGTATGCCAACATGAACTATTAAAAATATTACCATTAAATATATTATCTATTGAAATGAATAAAATAAAAATTATAAAATCATTTTAAATTCGATCCTAGAATTTACACTCTGATTAATTAATTTTTCAGCGTATCAAAGCTGACAAATAAGCACCATATTTATGTTGTCTACAAAGGCGCAACATATTTAATACCCATGTAATAAAATTAAACTCCTACAATATTAAGCAATATTAAGCAATATTTACAAAGTCAGTTCAATGTGTGTGTGTGCGCGCATGTGAGAATTGTATAAATTGATACTAGATTTTATAATACTTTACCTGATGCTAGCAGCAGACTACGTAATATATTTTGTTTATATATATTATTTGAAAATGATTATCAAAAAAAAGTAGTTACTTTCACTAATCGACATCGCCGTATTCGGAATTTCGTTTAAAAATAACGTAATAAATATCATACAATCAACATTTTTACTTGTGCTTGCTGTTCAAAAAGTATTGTTTGGTAAATTTATTAAATAAATCTTACTCAATGAATCGTATATAAAATTTCTAGCGAATATGAATTAAATTAATTTAAAATCATTGAGAATTCATTGAATGAGAATGGGAGCAAACTATTTTGATCAATTGTTATATATAAATATTTTTGTATCTTGCCATTACTTTCAAATAACAATTAAAATAAGTTCAGCGTCATTTCAATTTCGTTTTACCATAGTATTTTATAATATCTATTAATGCCATTAGGTCATGTTATATTTTGATATCAAATACGATGGATCGTGTATTTTTGTTTTGCATCATTACGCTAAGTACTTCTATACTATATATGTTTGTATATATAGCAAAATTTTAAAGGGATACGTATATATATGTATATATATTTTATAACCGTTATTATTATATTAAAATGAATGGCAACAATCTAAAGTCAATATGACCACAAAACATTCATACATTGTAATAAATTGGTCAGCACAACGTAACATTACCATCTAACTAATCATATTGATATTTATAATTTTCAGTGTGTACAATAATATATATAATATATATTTGTAGGTGTTTCTCTTTTTCTATATTAGATATACTCTACTTATATTATATTAACGCAGTCGTAAATAGTTAAAATACCATAATTTAAGTAAATTGTATTGTTGAAGTATATAATTAATAGCACTGCTGGATTTTGATTACACCAACTATTTCTATATATATATATATAAAAAAAAAACCATTCAAAACACTATTAATTCTATGTTATTAAAACTATTTCTATATATATATATCTTTTTTTTTTACATAATGTATGATATTTGCATTCATGCCGCGCATCATAAAGCATACACTGCGTAACATTTCAAATTGATATAATCACAAAGCATTGCATATAACCCATTCAGCATAGCTTAATTATTTAGAATTTCTCTTTGAATATTTAAAAATGAATAATATTTTTTTATTATTCAATTATTGACAAAAGTATAATGTCCTATTCGTTTCATTACAAGAGCAAAATCAATTATAATAAGTTTAGGGATTACTGTAAATTAACATAAATCAAATCTAAGGTATATAGAGATTTTAACAATTACATTACATACACATACATGATATTGTTTAAAATATATTATTTTATTAGACAAGTGAGCGAATGGAATACTCAGGGATATCTTGAAGAACGCATATAAAGCGCATGTTCTTTTTGATTCACCTTTAAGGTTTAAACTGAATTTATTAAAACTAAAATTTCCATTTCCTGAGTTGATTAAGTAAGTTTTGTGCCTTATAATTATTTTGATATTTAAATTTTGAATTAAAATACAATCGTAATTTATTTTTTTGCAATATTTGTTTTAAATAAATTTTATTTTCAATTATTTATTCAATCTAAATGAAAAATTTAGGTCAAGTACACACCATAAACATAAACTCCATCCGTAAATAATATAAGAAAGAAATTTTAATGAAATTATTTTTATTGTGAATAAAAATAAGAATATAGATATTTTAGTTGGTTTTCATATTGCTAGGATATTATTTTAAATGGTGTAAGCATTTTAGAGGCAAACTGGCTGAAAGATAAATCATCCGACTTACCTGCATAATTTTGAATTAATATATATTTAAAAAAAATTATAATAACTAGTTTTTTTTTCTTCTTTTGTCTGTTGTTGTTGTTCTTTACTTTGCTTGGCATAGAAAAACATTTAATCTATTACAAGTTACTCGTACATCACTAAAATCTGAGCGATTGTGACTTTAAAACTGTTCCTAACCAACTACTGTTTTTTTTTTGTTAAAAGCCTTAAGAACGATAAAAGGTCAACTAATATGGTCAGTCTGCCCATGAAACCTTTGTTAAATTTGTTATTGTTGATATTTATATATTCAATAAATAAGAAAATAAAATTAAAAAAAAACACAAATAAATACAAAATTCAAATCATAGACAAAATGCATCAAAATATTATTTTATATGAATATCAAGGTGTTAATAAATTATACTCAACAGAACATGCACACAATTTACATTTGCAATAAAATCTATAGGGCTTTTATTCAATTGATGATAATTATTTTGATGCACAATGCACATGTAAATTATATAAATTGAAAAAATAAATGTCTGTACATGGAACGCATAGCGCGTATAATTTTACTTAAATAGTTGTTATAAAATGACAATGAAAAGTTAAATATCCATTAAAAAGGGATAGATTTTCTATATTTATATAAAAAAAAAAAAAAAATTAAAATTAATTTAATAAATAAGATTATAATGTTAGTAATAAGTATATTTATTTATCTTTGAAAGTCAAAAAGCGTGAATAATAATTTATTATAATATAAAGAAAATCTATGAAATTATTTATTTTGTCGCTTATTATTTATGTATTTTTATTTTATTTTTTATTTATTTTTTTCTAGAAAATTATGTAGTTCAATACTTGTTTTGCTTTCATTACACAGAACAATGCAAATCATTTTTTCCACACTAAAATGAACAGCGACGATGCGCTGGTACCAAGTACAAATACCATATATAACACGTCATAAATATATGAAATCTACCATTTATCAGTTGCATTTCAAATTGTTGAACAATAATAAAAAAAAAAAAAATAGAAAAAAAAGAAGCCCCATTATGTGGGCAGTGAGCACAAACAATCAGAATCATTTAAAATGACAAATTATTCTGGTATGTTTTTGTTCTTAATTTAAGGTCAAGCTCAATGTTACAATTATCTATGTTATTATAATGAATTTATAAAAATAAAAAATTAAATATAATACATAGTAATAAAAATATTACGTATTCAAATATAAAAGCCACGTCTGATGTTTTTTTATAATTATAGATAAACGTATAACACACGTGCTGTGTGGTGTACATTTAATTTTCAAATCAACTTCATCATTAAAATGCGTATTTCAAAAATTTATTAACTTTATGGTTCATTAACGTCAAATTCATATTTAAAAATAATAATTATAATCAAAAAAAAATAATAAAAAAACATATAAACAACAGAGCAAATATTAAGTATTTATTTGCATATAAATATTTATTTTTAATTTGCTTATATTACTCCGCAAATTTGTAATTTTATTGTCATATAAAATATTCAAAATGAAAGATTTAAGTGACGAACTCCCCTATAAATATTTAATTTGTTTTTAACATGCCATCAATTTTAATTTTATAATTAAAAAAATTATTTAGTTAAAGGCAGATTGAGAATTTACATAATAATAATAACATGACACTTTTATTAAATTTAAATTAATTGTCATCATTAATAAATTAAAACAATCAGTGCATTTTCACACCTGTGAAATTTAACTTTCAATAAAATGCATATTATTTTAATTCATTTTTGAGAAACTAATGGTACGAATGGATTGGTATGACTTCATTTTTCGTAAACATGGCATTTTTTTACGAAAACAAAATTCTGCGTCTTTTGACCATCAATATCTAACAACTGAATCCTGAAATAAGCGATGGTAAGGAACAAAAAAAAACCACGAAACCAATAATTCTTTATTTTTAACTTCAATTTAAAAAACAAAAAAATATTCGTTTCATAGCGAAATCCATTATCAGATGTATATTTTATTGAACATATAAAATTTCTTCTTTTAAAAAAAATACTAAGATAAAATCAAAGAACAAAAAAAAAATAATCATTAATATCTACCTAAATGCTTGCTGCAATAATGCCTAGAAATTCAATAGAGTTCATTTCATAAAATCTTTTTTCTCAACCTTGATGTTACGATAGATTATAGACTTTCCTACGATATTCTATATTTGTTTTATTCAAATATCATTATTTATTTATTTAATTTTTTAACATGTTTGTGTTTATGCCGTTGCTTATGAAACGAATCTATTGTGTTTTAGCGTAGCTGTACAGTTTCATTGTATATATTGTATATTGGTACGTATCTTATGTACAGATTATATTATATGTTTATTTGTTCTTCTTGTATATTCTCAAAAATGAAAACAAAACAAAAAAAAAAGAAGAAGAGTTGTTGGAGACGATGCACGACGTGCTTAACATGAATTATGGATAAGGTCAATGTATCATTTACAACGATATTTTTGAAAGCAAAAGTTTATTTTTGAGAATGTTTTATTAAATGTTCACTCTGTATGTAAGTATAAGCAATAATATAAGTTCAATTCTGTTTGTTGCTTCGTTTTTTGTTTTTTTTTTTTCGTTTTTACAAATATGTGCATACACATTTAGTCAAACGCTTTTATATTTATGCTATACAAGCTTACATGGTTTATTTTCAGTTTATGACATCATTTTTGGTATAATCTTAAAATATCAGAATACATATGCGGAAAAAAGTATTTTTATTTTATTTTAATTTTAGTTTAAAACAAATGGAATTTTTGTTTGCGGAATCATTTTTGCGTAAGTATATTCATTGTAAATTTATTTTATCGCGCCTAGTAATAAATAATGAGACATTGATTTCAAGAAATCCCATGCATATAATGCATTTTATTTCAGTGTTAGTCTCTCTCTTTCTTGTATAAGCGCTTGTTTTGTTCACCTGAAATTATATTTTTTGCGTTATTTTTTTCATTGGCATGAATTAAACTGTATCCAAAATTATAATTAATTCAATAAAAATAAAAAATCATGGAACAATTCATAAAATAATAAAAGTTATTAAAATGTTTAAAAACAATGACCAATTAAAATTTATAATCTAAAACTATAGCTATTTAAACAATTACTGTATGTGTTTTATGGAATGTTCTCTTAAATTTGTTCCTATACGAGTATTCATTTAAATGTGAAGACGTTTGATTTTCACAATAAGTTGTGTCGAAGACTTTCGCAGTTTATTTTCCATTATCTCAGTAAATTTCTTACGATAAATTAAATTCTAACTGTTCATATTAAGAGACTATTTAATAGCCATAATAATATGAGCGATATTAACAACAAATTAGCATTTAATCTGTTAATCTGCAATGTTTGTAATCAAATAAACTGAGATATTTTCTGTATGTGACAATATATACACTCATAATTCTAAGTAAGTATAGTTAGGTCTTCTGATAACAAATTTGATAACAGACTGAACTCTTTGAAATATACAGAAAATGATTTGGATTATTGAATATTTTATTTCTCAAAATATACTCTTTACCACTTCGTTATATGTAGCAACTCAAACTCATTACTTTTAAGAATAATTTGTTTTTGTTTTTTTTTTTTTTTTCAATCTATTGATTTGATTAACAAAAGGAACCAAAAGAAAATCTGTCTAGGATATGGGATCACCTTAATTTAATTATGCATCAGGAAATATTTAAAATATGTATTGTCATATATGCCATTTTTGTTATCCACCATAATTCAATTAATAATTTATAACACACAATACATAATTAAATGTTTAATATTGATTTTAAAAGATTTTTCAAACAGATCTCATTCAAATGTAAATAATAAATTACCAACATTTACTAATAGTTGCTTGAATTTCAAATGTAAAATTTATAATTTATCAATCCGTAGGCATATCATTTATTTATTATTGTTGCAAAGTGTAAAGAAATATCCAAGCATATATGCAGACATATCTACCTACACATTGGAAATTATTGTAGTTACCTTCCTGTTAAATACATTCGAAAACAAAAAAAATGCGGTACAGCCGTACAGGTATCTATATCTTACGCGCGTATACCATTCCTAGTAATTGAAAAATTTCTAAAAAAATAATAATAATAATAATAATAGAAATAGAAATATCATTTGATTATCCAACAATAATAATATTTTTATTACTTTTTCTATGTAAAATAAATATATATCGATATCGAATAATATCTTCAATAGATTTCCATCTACTTATAATAGATTAGTTTCTCTTCACTTCACATAATA
Organism: Catotricha subobsoleta; assembly: GCA_011634745.2. Taxonomy (NCBI): domain Eukaryota; kingdom Metazoa; phylum Arthropoda; class Insecta; order Diptera; family Cecidomyiidae; genus Catotricha; species Catotricha subobsoleta. The sequence goes on along the minus strand of JAABKK020038925.1, from coordinate 12,927 downwards.
TTTCATTAAAAAAAAAATGTATTATATCTTTGGATATAGAGAAGAAAAAAGCACCCATCATATGTTAAAAATAATTAATCAATATCGGTTAAAATAATAATAAACAACACCAACAATAATAATATGATAGATGTATTTCTTTTCTAGACGTATATTATTATAAATATAATTATTATTATCAAAATTTAATTTTTGTTTTGTTTTGTTTTGTTTTGTTTATTTCTTTTTGCAAACTGGGGGACCAGAAAAATTTAAATATTTTATAAAGCATGATCATAAGCAACTATGCCTATACCAATATTCATCATTATAATCGGTTTGTGGTGTAATTGTTAAGCTTTGTAACAGTTATTACAATACAAATTACATAACTTGCGTATATATTCAGTTATTTTATTTATAGATATATATACTTATACAGTATACACTTATATCTTATATATAGTATATAATCGCATTGTATGCGTATATTTATTATATGAGCATAAATTTACTGCGTAATTATAATAAATCAATTGACAGTTTTGATTGTTAAATAAGTTGCAAAGTATTAAAGAGGTAAATATAAATTAAATGGAAAATCTCTGATTTCTGGACAATATGTGCAATATTAATACAGTAGAAATTCCTAATGTGATTAACAATGTTTTTTTTTTGTCCAATTTCTTTTCGTTTTTACTCAGGAATGGCTGGACGAATCAGGAATCGAAATATCTTATTGGCTTTCGCTTCAAACATCTATATATTTTCATGTTATCTTAATTCTGTGTTCAACGGTGGGTCAATCATTAAAATCCTTTAACTCAGTCCGGAGAAAAATCAACATGAACATGAGTACTCTATTTTTCAAATGTTTTTTTTATTTGTTTATGAAATTGATAATCGCAAAAATTAAGTTCTGTACTAATCTAATTGGCTACTTGGCTTTTGTGATGGTCACATTACAAGTACCAGAGATTAAATAGAAATTTACGTGCTCGTAATGTGATCACCGCTAAAAAAATATTGGTCACATTAGGGAGTTCCACTGTAATATTATATAACAAAATGGAATGCATTTTTTCTTGAGAATATGTTATTTCTTATTTATTATTCGGTAAATACTTACTCAGCGCTTTAGTTTGACTAAAAACATTATCGTTTAAACCTTGAACTCAAGTCTCTTTTTTTAATACGAGCACATTTAATAACCAATCTTCTAAGTTACAGACAAATACAATTTCGAACTTCAAAAAAATATCTAAATGCCCAAGGAACAAAAAGTTATTAGAAATTCTCTATAAATTCTTGTTGTATGTTATTTAATCTCATGACCAAAAAGTTATTAAATATTATAAAACTTTTTCGAGTTTTTGTAACGGCGTCAAAATTAATCTTACTTTAAAAAAATAAAAACCAAATTGTATATTTTGATTCATCTTAAATTTTAAATAATAAAAAATATACAAAATTAAACCAAGAAATTTATATAAATTTGATGATGTAAAAATATTGCGAAATCCTCAGCCAAATATACTCCCCGTACGTTCTTTGTCCCAATTTAAATGTAAATATACTTGAATACCTTATTTATTTATTTTTTATTTAATACAATAGACATAATTTAGCATCGAAAAAGAAAAAAAATATTCACAAACCAGTAGAACCGCAAATATCTGATATTTTTATTATGTAACTTTGATATTGCATTATTCTCGCGCCATGCTGTCATTTATTTATGGTCAATTGGTCATACATTAAATTTGCAAGCATTAATGGTAAGGTAGCCAGCCGTAGCAATATATTGGTGGGTGGCATTACCAATTTCATACTTATTACTTCTGTCTGCAGTACATTTAAAAAAATATTTTTTTTGTCTGCATTACAAATTTTGGAATTTGACCTTGTACGAAATGCTCTTATACACAAAGTTTATAAATAATTTAAACAATTTTAGGCATATAAAATAAATTTGAAACAACGCATCTAGCTTTTTATTGCAAAAAGGATAAGCAAGCCGAATAAAACTAATAAAATCTACACATTTTCAATTATCATAAATTCGTTGCAGATTCTCCTAATCAGTTATTTTATGTATAAAAAGTATATTTACTGTGTACTTACAATATTATTAAAATTATTCTTATCGTCCAGTAAATTCAATGGTCCATTTCACATTCACGTTATATGACTTGCAAATTATATACAGAAATAATATTATCCTAATATGTATTTATATTGTATGTATATAGAAAATATTTACTAACTTTTATTAGTGATGCTTATATTATTACATATTATTTTTTTTTTAAAAAATATCGTGCGCTATCCCAAGAAGTAAATAATTCATTATACATCGCATTTCTTTTTTAGAAGTGATTTCATTTGCGGAGTGTAAAAATAAATGAAACTTCAAAATTGATATAGAAATTTTCTCTATATTTCTGATCTTTTCGATAATTTATAATATTTGATATCCATTTAATCCAATACAGAAATAGAAAATAATAGATTCAAAAAAGTTATTGAAATATTATTCCATTAACCCATTGTGAATAATTTTAAATTATCAAATCCTTTAGTTTTATCAACTCTTCCATACCAATTGATTTTCAGAATAGGTTGCTCTATACCGCTATTGTTACAATACAAATCGATCAGTGCATGAAATGACGATTCTGGAATATATGGTGGAAAGAGTTCTTCATCAATTCTAAAATCTTGCAAATAATAGAATCCCTGTAAATTTTAATTGCATAATATTAATCAATAGAATAGAATAATAAATCGAATAAAAATATGGTGAAATTTACTTTTGAGATTGGACACTCCTGAAATATAACCCCATACTTAGATATTTCTTCATGTGCAACACGAATAATTGGTTCATGTTGCTTGTTAGCCAGTAATTGACACAAATTTGCTGTTTTGTTAACAACCTCAATAGAACTATAACTGCCATTGGCACTGATTGAAGTAAAGCTTAATAAACCTTTAACCTTAAATTTATCCAATATTTGAGGTATTCCCACGTCCAAATATAATGATACAAAATAATTTAAGAATGTTAGAAGATAAATTTTAAATAATTATATATATATATATATAAATATATATATATTTCTCCTTACCCAAGCAAAATTAATATCCTTTTTTAGCGTTATATGAATATCAATAACCGATTGTTCATTGAGCGTTTTTATTTCCAAATTAACATCAGCCCAATCTTTATCAAATTTTACGGTGGCATTATCAAAAACAATATTGAAACTTCGCTAAATATTTTTTAAATATTAATAATAAGATGAGATTATGTGAACAATATTTTAACTATTGCATAATGAATAGCTGATAATATTACCCAAGCTTCAATTGAAGAGACAACCACCAAAAATATAACTATTCGTCCAAACATTTCGCTTATCAATAAATTATGAGAAACATGTTTTTTTTACGATTTAGGTTTTTCCAAAAGCTGTACAGCAGAAGTGTGATTAAAATATGTGACAATAATTATTTTTAATATATTTTTTCATTTTTTTTTGCGGTACTTATATTCTCTATTTTGCAAATGATTAAAAAACTGTTAAGATAATATACCGTAGGATATTTATATGGATACTACAAAATACAATGAGATCATCGCAATAAATCTTACATAATAGCACCAAAAATATTGTCATTTTGTGATATTTTAATGAATTTACAACGAATTTAAATCGTTCGATTTGGTTCAATAATTTTTTTTTTTTTGAAACATTGTTGTCGTGCGCACATAAACATTAAATGGTCTATATTATTACGGATGAGCGAATATTTACCAGATTATATTTAAATATAGTAAATGATAATTATTTACACAAGATCTTGTGACACAATAATTACTTATGCCTTATATCGAATAAATATGCTTACTTAAATTATTTAAACGTTTTCATGTTCATTTTCTTAATATTGAAAGTTTTAGTATGAACTAATTTACATCAATATATGTTACGTATAGCGATGTAACCGTAATTGACATAGATTTTTCAGTTATTTTTAGGTTCTTCGTTTAATTCTTAATGAAGATGAAACAAAGATAAGATGTCGGTTAATGTCATTTTAAGTACGTCTTACTGTTCAAATATGATTTATAATAAAACACATAAATATACGTTTACGCTAAATGTATACACAGATATGAAATTTATTATTTGACAAAACAGTTGTAAATATTCTTACTATAATGATGAGTATCGATCAATTGATTCATCTTTGGAACAAACTTGTAAAAATCGATTATCCGTTAAACGATTGCGAAGCTCTTCAATTTGAATGACGTATTCTTTAGCAAGATTTTCGTTTCGAATAGCATTTGCATGTTCCTCAGAGAGTTTTTCCTTTACAAATTTGTTTATAAATTTCATATTAAAATTTTTTCAAGAAAATATTACCATTTGACACTCACCTGTAATTCATCAATGCGATTTTTTAATATTTTTATATCTTTATTAGTTTTATTAGTAGTCATACGATGCTTTTCTACATCTTCACGACTTGCAATTAAAAGTTGTTGTAAACTATCCACAGCTGCTTTATCTTCAGTTTTGGCTAATAAAATTTCTTTTCGAAGCTTCTCGTTTTCACGTTCAAGCTGTACGATAATAATAATAATAATACATAATACATAATACATAATAAAATCATAAATAAAATGAATTAATTGGGAATTATGTATTGCTACAGAAAATCACCTCTCGTCTAACATCCGAATATTCGTTTACTTCGGCATTCAATTTATCTTTTTCAATATCCAATTTGCTACATAGATCTTTAATGGCATTTAATTCTATTTTCAATGTTGACTTTTCATGCTGGAAATGTGTTCTTTCTGTTTCGAAATGATCTATTTGTGTTGAAAGTTCACTAATTTTACCTTTACATTCACTCAATTCTTTTTCACGTGAAATCAATTGCTTTTGTAGATTTGCAATTTTACCTTCAACCTCAATTAAACTTCGCCTAATTGATGTTTTTAAGCCAAACAATACCAAAATGAAAATAAATAGAAAACAAAAAAAAAAATTTAGAAAATAAGAAAGAATAAATTATTTAACTAATCTGAAAACAAAATATGAATTAATATACATATAAATATTAACAATTTATTAAAACATAAATAAAATTACTATAAATTACTTTGTTTCTGCAGCTTCTATTTCCAAGCTATGATTATTACCCTCAAGCAAAACTGCCTCATGGCTTAGTGATCTATAATGCTCCAGCATTTCATCACGCTCCTCTTCCTTTTTTGAAAAATTTAACATAAATTTTGTGAGTGAAAATTAATAGCTGATACGCGTTTGAATTTAGTCTAAATTACCTTTCGCATTAATAATTCTTCAGCTCTTTGAACCTCCTGAACGTACTGCTGTAATTGATTTTTCAATTGTTCAACTTCGTTTTCCGATTCAGTGAGCTTTTTCTTGGTTATAGATTGCTGGCATTCCAATTCCGTTAGTTCATTAGTTAATCGGCTTGAAAATGTGATTGATTGAAATTATCATTCTTACTTTTATTTAATATTAACGTACCTGTTTTCCGCTAATGCATTATCATTGTTTCGTTTTAGTTGAGCTACTTGCTTACGAAGTGTCTCAGTTTCACTGGAAATTTGCTGCAAGGTACCTTCATTATGTTTTTTAGCTGAATTAACATCACTAAATAATAAGAAAAAAGTTCCAAAAAAAAAAAAAAAAACAATATTTGTAGCTTTATCTCATTATAATTTTGCAAAATTGTGAAATATACGTACTCGAGTTGTCTACTTGTAACTACGACCTGTGATTCTAATTCCATATTCAACGCTTTTAATTTATCCAATTGTGATTCTAAATGAAATATTTGTTCAGTTTTATTGTCTAAATCCACCTGAAATCATATAAAGAGAGATCATAAAAATTTGTTTGAAGGAAAGCTTGAACAGATTTGAATATTTTATTACAATAAATTTGTCCTTCTCCTTTTCTAAACTATAAATTGTTCTTTTCAATATAATGATATCTGCTTTTAATTCACTTGCTTCATGGCACACTTGACTACGATTACTATCTACCATACTTAGGCGCGATTCAGCGTGTCCTAATTGAGTTTCACTGTGTCTTAAACGATTTTGATGTTCAGCCAAAGCACTTTCCGTTTGTTCTTGAATAATTCTATCAAATGTAAGTATTATGAAAAAAATCAATTTGAAATTTATAACAAAACTTTTTATACAGAAAAAAAAAATGTATTCCACATACTTCACTTGACTATAAGATGTTTTCAATTTACTATTGTCGACTTGAAGATCTTTAATATGATCTTTTAATTGATTGATTTCTTCTTTCAATAAACTAATCGTTGTTTTACTTGGTACTTGAATAGATTGTAAACTTCTGTTTTCGATTTCCAGTTGATTAAGTTTATGAGTTAATTTCTCCACCTGTTGTTCATTTCTTGATTGTTCATCTTTCAGTGTCTCTGTAGCTAAATGCAAATTATCGCGTAATCTATCACGTTCAATGGTTATTCGTTCAATATTTGTACGTAGTAAATCTTTTTCTCGCTCGATTCGATTTATAGCTGATTGAACAGATCGACTGGACATTGGATCACTTTTTTTTAAATCAGCAATTGAGGTGATTTGTTTTCGTAACATCGTTATTACAAATTCTTTTTCAGTTAATTGATTACGTAGCAAATCTAATTCCTGCAAATAATAATAATAAAATTAGAAACAAAAATTTGTAAAACTATATGTTTTAGATGATAAAACATACTCTTTCGTTATTTGGCCGTTTCATTAACTTCAAATATTCCGCTTGGTAGTAATCTCTGTCCATTTTTAAACGATTTACGTCATAATCAATATTCTGAAAATCTGATGGCGCTGTTAATCTCCCATATGTATATTTTGTATCGCATAGCTGGTCACACGATTCTAAGCCGACAATGTTTTATTGTTATCAATATTTTAAAATTAAAATATTAATGTATATTATTTAATTCACCTTTTTCCAAAGTAGACAATTTGTCTTTTATTTTTGAGTATTTTTTCGATAATTTATCCAATTCAAGTTTCAAATCATCTTCTGCAAATTATTTTTAAATTATTAATTTGGAAAAAAAAGAAATCACGAACATTTACCTTTTGATTTACATTCCTCTAATTTTTCCTGTAAATTTTTTATCTCCAATTTTGCTTCTTTTAAATTTTTTTTTAATGCTGGTTTCTCTGAAGCAGACTCACTGAGTACCTTAACATCTTTTAGTTTTTCTTCCAATTTGTGAATTTGCTGTTTTGCTTCATCTAGTTTTAACTAGAAAATAGTTTGCATATAATTTTATTTTCGACATTTTCTTAAATATAATTTTAATCACTTTTAATTTAACATTTTGTTTATGCAAATTACTCAAACTTGAATTTGCTTCTGATTCAACACTTAACGCAACATTTTCAATATCTTTTAACTCTCTAGCCAGCCGTTGATTTTTTTCATCTAAATTTATAGCTCGTTCCATGGCTTCATGTTGATTTCTGAGACAATCTTCTAGTTTCAGCTGTATTATAGATTTTTCTTTTTGTAATAGTTCAATGTCTTCGGTTAATGAACCAACACCTCTGTAACAACAATCTTTCGCTAATGCTGCTGGTGGCCGCCCTCCAATTAGTAAATTATTTATTCGACTTATTTCACGATCTCGGCTTTCAACCTAAGACAAAAAAACAAATCGAGTTCAAATGAAACAAATTTTCAGCGTTCAATTTGAAGTTTTTAAATCAACGGCTTTAGTACTCACTTGTTTCTTATATATTTCTGCTAATTCTAGTTGATTTTGAACATTATTTCTATCTCTTTCAGAATCAAGATGGGTGAATTCATTTTTCGACGTTGCAGATGAACACTTTGAACATGTTGTGGGTATACTTTCGTTAGGTAATCGACCTGGAAGAAAAGATCCTGAACGTACTGTAGACACAAATGGCCTTCGACTAATATTTGTTTGATCATTTTTATTTTTTTTAAATTTTGGATCGCCAGGTTGCTGTTGTTCTAATTCATGAATTCTATAATTTAATTCAGAGCAATGATCTTCCAAGTAACGTTTATCTATTTGCAAATTTCGTATGGTTTTGCTTAATTCATGTAGTTTCAATTGAAATTCATCACGTTGATGTATTATTTCCAAATTTAGTGAATTACATTCCGATAATAGTTTAGAGTTATCACATTTGTACGGTTCGACGCCTAATTCCCATGCAGCTTTTTCCTGTAATGGAAATAATTAGAAAAAATGCTTCAGAAAATAAGTATAATTTTTTTTTAAATAGATGCTGAAATATAGATTATCTTACTTCATACAATTTTTTTATTTCTTCTTTCGACCGCTTTAAACTGTTTGTTGTTAGTACAAGATCATCCAAAATAGCAGACACAATAGCCAACGAACCAATTGGAAGTGGTTGCGTAAAACCTAGTGTATCTAGTTTTTCGCGAAGAACTGAGTAACGAGCATCTAAATTCATTATGTTTGTCTAATATTATTTAATTTAATGGAAAAATGAAAACTTGTTAAGCCTAAGATGAGAATTAATCAGAAAAACGCATAACCAAATTTGTTCACAAGAATTTTAATAATGTTTTTATAAACTTTACATCATCTCTTTAATTTTATAATAAATAAAAATATTAATAAAATAATATTCACAATTTTGAAAATACTGTCGTCATAGAATTTCAGTTTATTTCTAATTCATCACTTTAGATTATTGCTACGAAATTCATTATAATGTATACACTTAGCTATTTTTCTGTTTGTTGTGAACAAATCATATATGACGCGCGCGGTTTCTAAATTCTAATGTAGTGGCGAGCTTATAGCGAAAATAGAGACAATCATAAAAAAGAATCAAGCGAGTTAAAAATATCTCTCGTACAGCACTGCCATCTATGATTGAACAAAAGATTTGTGTAATTTTCTTAAAAAAAAAAAGATCTTTTTAAATCTTTAAATATAAACTTAGTTTAAAAGCTACATTACACGATAAAACATTTCCTAGAACATTTCATAGATCTCTTACATTTTTCAGAATGAACATGTTTGATGAAATGTAAATTTTTTAAAAAGACACAGAATGTCCGATGAAATGTTCTATGGTGTTTCATCGTATAATGTGGCTTTAAGATAATCTAAGTTTAAACCAGAAAATGTCAACTTTTTGAATTACTGTTTAAACTTTGATTGATAAAATGGATCTCAGTCCGATACTGTAAGCACTCTACACTAACGGTAGACTTTCAATATGTATGTTAAAATGTCTTGCTGATGACATCAATTTTGGGCACAAAGAAGAATTGTTAGCCTAGACAAGACTAACATTTTTGCTATTGAAAGTTTTTTTTATCAATATTTCCAGTTTGTGAGATATTTCTGTTTAAGCGTGTAATCATATAGGTAATATAGTTTTTCGAACTACACTGAGACGTCATTTCATGTTGATACTCGCATTTTAGTGTGATCAGCGCCACCATTTCCATTCTACCTATGCGGGTAATTGTAATACAACAACAATAAAATTACATGTAATTCTATGTCTAACTAAAATATCTCACAAACTAAAAGAGATCAATTGATTGCGTGTATTTGAGTCAAAAAAGACTTAATGAAACTTTCGTTGGGCGTATTGACATTTAATTCCAGTAAAAACTAAGTCAAATCAATTTTACATTACATAAAAGGACAATGAAATTAAACATCAATACGCCAAACGAATATCGTTAAGTTTTGTTCGCACATGATCTATTAATCATTTCTGTATCAAAAATAACAATTCTTCTTTGTAAATGAAAATGAATCCGACCTAAAGTTTTAGAAATATCCTCGATTTAGCGTAGAAAGTGTACAGCCTGTTCAAGTTAATGTGTAAATATGCACCATAAAAATAAAAATTTCTCCAAAACTATTTTCATTTCATATAAATATTTATAATTTTTTAATTATATAATTACATTAAAATGAGCATTAATAAATATAAGTAGAAAGAAATATTTATTATTTCCTCTTTTAAAAGAAAAAACTAAATTTTGTTAATTGCTGATTGAATAAATAGGATCTCTTTTTTGTACATCATTCGTTGATATAAATTTTTGTTGAAACATCTTCACTTCCGAGTCATCTTCCGTTAATTGTTTGCAAACCATATCTAATTCCTGATAGTGAAAATAGATAACGGATTGTAGAACATTTTTAGATAATGAAGCATAACTATTAACTAACTACCTTATCGTTTAAACATTTCAAATATTCCTTATGATAATAGTCTTTTTCCATTTTTAAGAGATTTATATCAGGGTCAGTATCCTTCGAAACTGATACAGCTTCCGCTATATCATTGGTATTGCACAATTGATCTTTCGACATAAAATTTGACGATCCTATTTTAAATTTATTCTATTTATTTTGGTTTGAATCATATTTATTTAATTACCTTTTTCCAGAACAGATAATTTGATTTTCATTCTTTTCATACTCTTTAAAATTCTATTCATTTCAAGTTTCAAATTAGCTTCTGCAAAAAAAAAATTCATACAATTTAGAAATAAATTTCATTCAAAAAAGTAAATTTAAGTTATACGAAAATTTACCTTTCGATGTATTATTTTTTACTTTCAAATTTGCTACTTTTAAAGTGTTTGTTGTTGCTGGCTTTTCTTTACACGAATCACTGAGTATCTTACTCTCTCTAATTTTGTTTTCTAATTCTTCAATATACTGTTTTGACTCATCAAGTTTTAACTAGAAAAATGTTTGCGATCTTATTGTTTTAATCTTTTTCTTTTAATAAAATTTGAATTACCTTTAATTTCCTGTATTTGTTATGCAAATTACTTAAACCTGAGTTGGCTTCTGTTTCGATACTTAATGCAGCAATTTCGGTATCTTTCAAGTCTCTGCTGAGTCGTCGATTTTCTCTATCTATATTTGTAGCTTGCTTTATGGTTTCGTATTGGTTTCTTATACAGTCTTCTAATTTCAACTGTATAATGGATTTTTCGTTTTGTAATTGGTTAATATTTTCGGTGAATGAGCTAATACTCCTAGAACTTTCTGCTAATTGCAATTGGATTACTGACTTTTCTCGCTGTATTTCTACAATTTCTTCGGTTAATGAACTAACATTTCTATAACAGCAGTCTTTAGCTAATGCTGCTGGTGGCCGTCCTCCAATTAGCAATTGATTTAGTCGTCGTATTTCATGATCCCGGCTATCTACCTAAACATAAATTAATTTAAAACCCAAATTATAAATATTACAAGAATTCGGCGTCACAATAATTATTTTGTTCATTGAATGGCTTACTTGCTTCTTATAAATTTCTATCAATTCTATCTGTGCTTTAACATAGTTCCTGTTTTTTTCTGATTCACGATGAGTGAATTCATTTCTTGATATTAAAGATGAACATTTTGAATATATCGTGGCTATACTTGCATTATTAGGTATTCGACCTGGAAGTAAAGAGCCCGAACGTACGGTAGACACAAACGGCCTACGGCTAATATTTGTTTGATAATTTTGATTCTTTATAAATTTTTGATCGTCAAATTGATGTTGCTGTAATTCATGATTTTTATAGTTAAATGCAGAGCATTGATCTTCCAAGTAACGTTTATTTATTTGTAAATTTTGTATGGTTTTACTTAGTTCATGAAGTTCTAATTGGAATTCCTCGCGTTGACAAATAATATTTAAATGAAGCGTATTACATTCCGATAACAGTTTTGAATTATCACATTTGTATGGTTCGACGCCTAATTCCCATGCAGCTTTTTCCTAAAATATTTACACAATATTATTTCACATTGCGACTAATAAATATTAATAATGTCTTACTTTAAGCAACTGCTTTATCTCATTTTTAGACCGCTTTAAACTGTTTACTGTTAGTACATAATTATCCAAAATAGCAGACACAATACCGACTGAACCTATTGGAAATGGTTCCGTAAAACCTAGTATATCTAATTTCTCGCGGAGAACTGTGTGACGTGAAATTGAATCCATTTTAATTATCAATTATTATTTAATTAAAACATTACACACAATATTTTACCAAAACAAATTAATCTTTTGAAAAAATTATGAATGAATCGCACACATATTTTTTTTTAATGAAATGGCGAATGCGCACCGAACATGAAAAATCTACATAGCCGCAAATTAATAAATAAACCGATGAATGATTAAAAAGAAAATCGGTATTGCAGTAATTAAAATAAAATTTAAAAAAAATGCATCGTAGACAGTGATCGTAGCCATGAAAAGTTTCATTAATCAAAATAATGAATAACGATAATAAAAGTATTGAATTCAAACGAATATTTATATGTTTTGTTGTTTTCTATCGTTTATACGATTTTTTGGCGGTTATTTGGATTTTTTTCTTTCTGAAACATTTCATCCGTGAAACGTTTCGATTGAAAAGTTTCATGAAACCTTTAAAAAAAATATCGTTTCATGAAAACTATGAACACTGATCGTAGAGGCGTTCCAAAAAAAAAGGCAGTAAAACATAATAAAAAAAAATAACAAAAAATCAAAACAACATTGTTTGCATTGACCTACGCAGAAAATAGTGAAAATATATATGTTTTGACGTCAATCCGTTCCCTAAATAGTCCATTCAGAATAACCTTGCAAATCGTTATTTGGCAGGGTTGGGTAAGAGACAACCCTCGAAAAAATATAACCTTAATCTTAATTATTGAATGTCATAAAAGATAAAACGCATCATTTACAATATAATAATAAATATTTATAAATGTATTACATTATATAAACACGAGCTACATTCGTTATTTATAACCGTCGGTTAAACCGAAACATTAAACCTACAATAAAACCGGTTATACCGAACAAGA
>JAABKK020038914.1:0-13694 GCA_011634745.2 Catotricha subobsoleta | reverse complement strand
TTATATATATTTATTATTGCAATAAATTACTATTTAAATAGGTTTTAATTGTTGTATTTCAGACCCCTTTTTTAGTATTTGGTTTGTACAAACCAAATTATTATTTTAAATTTTTTACAAGACTTCACAAAGTGATAGTTTTACTAGTTTTAGTTTTCCATTTTTAAGTATCATGTAGAGAAACACTTCAAATATTATGACAAAGATATAAATTATAGAATAATATCATAATAATGTAGTTTAACTAAAAACTTATGGTGTGTTATTTTGTATTTTAATTCATTTTTATAAATAAAAAGTAATTTTTAATTTAAATTATAGATGAATCTCGATAAATATACCTGATCTAAATTATGGATCTCAATTTATCCGATTATATAAGGGTGTTTGTAAAGAAGGGAAAGAAAATGACTTAACTAAACGAACAACAAAATCTACAATACATGAAAGAAAAACAATGATTAACAAATAGGTTTGTGATAAATTCCCACCTGAAACAAATCTCCATAAAACCATATTAACAATATTTTAGATATAATCAAATTAGTGCAGAGAAGACATAGACCTTAAATATGTCTGTACCTTTATGCGTTATGTGAAGACATAAGCAGGCCGAAACGTAAAAATCTTTAGCACAATAAACCTTTCATTATCACATTTACCTATTCGCTACCTTTTAATATATTTACTATTCACACATTTTCGGTTTTATCCCGTTATTTTTGTCATATATTTTATGTGATAATTTTATACTTATATATTTCAAATACTATTATTGTCAATAACATTAAACTGATGACATGTTTTACACATAAAAAAAAAAATGAAAAAAAGAAAAACAATCAAGTCGGAAACATTATTGCCAGTATTATTGCCAGTTCTCACCATGATAGAATAAATATTATGTAGATTTTTGGTTATTGTTATTAAATGTTGTGTCCATATTTATTACAGAAAATATTATATTATATCGAATATCGATGACTGGAAACCGTATGTTGAAATAAAATATATAACACGATTAATTTATATTATATTTTATGTTTTATCAGAATGGAATGTCGTCATTTTCATCTAGTATTAAATATGCACAAATAGGCATGTTTGAAATGTTTAAAGATAAATTAAATTGTTATGATTTACTAATGGAGAAATCTGATGCGAAAGCTTCAGTTTACTAGTTTTAAACATTATTTTTTCTAGTACCAAAATATAGAAAAAGAAAATTCAAATACAATAATGAGTATTAATAAATAAATGTAGAGGAAAAAAATTACACACATTTTTGATTATGACATCGTTAGACAGCATTTCCGTAAAGAAGTAAAATTAGAGCCAGACTCTTCCTTTAACATTGTTTAATTTCCATTGCCGATCGCTACTCCGTTGACATGACTTGAACATTATTACCTAAAAAGTAAATTACCAGATTTGCGTTATTTATTATATTAACAATATGCTGTTGATGATTCAATGTCTCTATTTTAAATTATAAAAATAAGTAAATAAATAAATAAATTTTAGTTTTTAATAGATTTGTGGTAAATACAGCTGATATCATTAACTCGCATATGACATGAGATTTGAATTATATGGTTTAGTTTGGGATTAGGATACATGTGAATGAAAAAATACTGTTGGCATGAACTGATAACGCTAGTAGTAGTAACTCAGTAATCTTCAAACAAAAACTACTTATTGAGATTACGTCCTTGTATTTACTGAACCGCCTTTTTGCAACATTAAATACAAGTTGTGAAAATGCTATATATTGGTATTGAAATGTATGACCTTTATACACATTGTGTTTTAACAATTTTATAGAATCTTTTTTTTTTAATACTTTAACACTGCCTAATAGCAAATTATTAACAAATTGCATGAACACCATAATTATAAGATTATCTTACGTATGTGAAAAAATATACGTGTTATACGTGTTTGTGTCTATGTTGGATCTTAAATTTTTATTTGAAATTGGTGATTTGTAAACAAGCTCAATATAAATCGCTAGACATAGGTACATAAATCCAATTATTCTCTTCTTTCATATTTTAATTTGGCTTTTGTATGGTTTTTAATTCATTGCCATAATTCTAAATGAATCAACTGAACCAATAGTTTATGCTTCTAATAATAATAATAATAATAATAATATCAACGAAAATAATGTCCAATATCTGTTTAACTCATGTACCCTTCTAAACTTCCTCGTCTCAAAATACAATATTGTATGTAACATGTAATAAAATATCGATCGAAAACTAAAGGGTAATATTATAGAATTAAGGAATAGAAGAATGGGTACAAGGGGGGGTTATATTACAATATAATTAAACATTTGCCACCCACTAATATAATATAAATACATTTACATCTCTGCAAAATATATTATTATGCATGCTAGCAGGACTTAGAGGGATATCCAGCGTTCTATATTATACTCATCATATTATTATGGGTTTAGGTAAGTATATAGCCGTTTAGGTAGTTGTACCTATAAATAATTATGCATACTGAAAAACATATACAAGCAAACACACATATACACATAAGAGATTCAAACAATATTATTGTAAAAGTAAAGGGAAATTTACGTTTCATTTTATATATCTGGCTAAGTAAGCTAAGGCAAGAATTACAAGTGCATAGAGTTGAGTTGAGTTTCCAAATTCAATATTATAATGTATGCATGGACACAAATACATAAATTTATTATATAATAATATAAATTATTATAGATGATGAGCATTACCTATACTTAGTTCCTCTCTATATTGTATATTATAAAAAGAAATATACATTTATAGGTATAATACTAATACATTTATTACTATATATAAAATAGTAATAGTAATAGTAATAGTAATAATATTAATAATATTAATATTAATAATAATAATAATAATAATAATATATACAACATTAGATTAGCATTTCTCATTAATGCATAGACTGGAAGCTTAATTAGATCCATATACTTAGGACAGTGTCCACCCACACCTCATTATACTTGATAGTGTGGTTTAGGCTAAAGCTTTGTGCTTGAACTAAGTATATATTGTTGCTGTTTCTGCTGCGCTACTCATTCTATATATTTTAATAATAGCGATGGCTTTGTTGTATATATTGCTTGCTTATGTCTATAATTTGGTTCTCCATCCATTAATATAACGGGTTGATATACATTATGCAAGTTGGATGTTATATTACTAGAACCTCTATACAATTAGTTAAGACTGTTAAGAGGATTGATTACTTAGTGTACTATAAATTTCACTAGGATGGAAAAAAAAATATTGTCCAAAAAATTCAAATAGAATATTATTCTGCCCACCATTCGTTTTAAATTAATTTTAAAACACATTCTTATTTACACCGTTGGTTTCAAAATAATATAACCTAAATTGTGCTCAAGTCAAAGAAACTACCCAAAGCATTAAAATTATTTAAAAAAAAAACTTTGTTTTTCAATCTTTTCTTGCAATATATCCAAGAATAAAAATCTCTATAAGATAAATAAATCATTTTACGGTATTACCTCCATCACATTGTGCATAAAATTAGTATGACAAATAAAAAAATATGAAATAAAAAAACGGTTCCCCTTAACAGCCTGAATTTACTTTCATAGATTTATTGTAATATATAAAAGTAGGTACCTATAAGGTTTTTGGTATTTGAATGTTGTTAAGCATAAATTAGAAAACTAATGCAGACGTCCGAAAAGCAAATTTAATTAAATATAGATTTGCATATTATTTTCTTATGTATCTATAATTATTAAGGATATGCAACCAAACTCTACCAGTCTGCCTATACAATATTATTACATATATATAATATTATGTAATATAGTATTTATGAGTAAGTAGTCGTTTGTATTGTATGTAGTCGTACAATTCCATAGAATAATAGGTAATTCTGTACTAGCTTCAGCTCGATTTTACTTTACATATATTATATAATACCAACGAAATGAATTATGTCTATGTGCAATGCATTAAGATTGTGCATGCATTAAGAATTAATCGGTAAGTACGGCAGTGTGGAAAATGTCAAGTAAATAAAAATGGATATTCTTGATACCATTTCTTAATAGTACACATCCACTATGACGTATTGACTTTAATGACTACATGTATACATTGGGAGGGTTAGAGCTGGATTTATAGTTTAAAGGTTTATTTATTTGTTTATACAATTGTTTTTAAAATCGCAAAATAAGTTTATTAAGATATAACGAAACCTAGAGATAATTCTACATATCAACTTTAAATGTCATGATATATTAGCGGTCATTGATTTTATATGATACAAGTCAAAGCATATCTATTTGAATCATTTTGAAGCAAGGGCATTCTTGTAATGAATGCTCCTCGGAACTAAAACTAAAATGACGGGTAATCGAATGAAAGTGGCTAAACTTTACTTGGAAAAAAATCTATTTAAACTCTTGGCACGCAGTGGTTTATATTCAAAAAGAAAAAAAAAGAAAAGTTTCTGTTTAGTTGAATAAATTGATTACCTAAAAATTCTTTCATCAATTAAAATATATGAAACACAAATTCATAATTTTAAATTTTCTTTTAATTGATAAATTTTAAGACCATGCACTTAGTTAAATATGTATTATCTTTTTCTTTAGTAACAGATAAAAACAATTTTCAATCATCTATAATTTTAATCATTATTTTAATTTATTATTTTAATTTATTATTTCATAATATATATGATTATTAATTTTAATTCATATTTTACTTTTAGTGCTGATGGAAAACTTTTCAAAATATTCAGATGATAACAAACAAAATTTGTGGTTTATCATCAGCTATCGTCAAATTTATTAAACTTAAATCTTCATAAATATAACACCGTTAATTAGAAAAACGTATTTGAAAATGGATAATACACAATATATTTAGAACAATTGAACTTACAATAAACAACTAACAAACAGTTCTCGTATATATTATAGTTTTAAACTACAAACTATACAATTTATTGACGCTCACTTGTAATAATATAATATTAATGCAAACAATAAAATACTTAAATAAAATATAAATCCCATTGGTTTGGAACTTCTCATATTGATATACGCTACTTAATAGAGAAATATACGCGAGTGCTTACCTAATAATAATAACTAGTCATAATAATAATAATAATAATATACACAATAGTAAGAACAACCAGGGGAGGGGGGGGGGAGCTTTAACTTATTGGTATGGTCTTCAACTTTATAACAAACTCGAAGATATTATAAAATATTATGGTGTAAATTGAAGAATATAGTGAAGCAGTGCGCATATACACTATAATGTATCACCAGTTATATATATAGATAGCTAGAGTAGAATTATAATGGCAAAGGTTCTTCCCTAATTTACATTAATACAATCAATGCATGGTGGAAGTTTTGCTAATTAGAAATTTAAATAAGCTGACGCCGAGCCGGCAGGATGGATATTATAAAATGGACAGAAATTGTAAGAGTTGAACATGTGGGTAGTGTTTTTAAGGTATATCGAATTTTATAAAATACTTAAATATTTTTTTTATACGCCAAGTATTTGATGGTAAATGATATGTATGTGTATTACACCAGATACGAATTGATGTTTACAATAGTAAAGTAATAAGTTTAAATTAACTATAAACCAATTATTTTTTTAAAAATGTAAAGACATTGTAGTTTGCTTATTAGTACTATTTAGTTGTTCAAAATTTTTGTATAATTGTAAATTGTAAATTGTAAATTGTAAATTGCTTGTCTTTTAAGAAAAAAATAATTATAAGTTTTAAAAAGTTTTTATCAGTAATCCTAGTTCATATATATTATATTGAGAAGCATATGTATTTTGCTAAATTTAATTAAATATTTACTGATTGATTCCAATCCTGTTTTTACAAGTTAAATAAAAACGTAAATATAACTAATGTTGTTAAATACACTTTCTCTACACGGAGAGAATAAGATAATACATTCTACCTAATGAAGCGTAAAATCTACTATCAAAGAATATGTTAAAAAAAAGAAGTGAAAAATGTGACATTTTCATACAAAGTTTTTGTGGTATGAATACTTTTAAATAGAGGTATTTGTAGAGATCAAAATAGAGGTGAGAAAGAGATACATATACAATGTTTGACATGGCAATGAAAAATCGTCTTTTGCGCTTCTTGTTATAGATATTCTCTTCTACTATTGAGTAGTGATGGGATTTTCCCGGAAAAATATGAATTCAGAAATCTCCAGAAATTTTGGGTGGAAATTTCTAGAAATATCTGGAAAAATTAAAATTAATTATATATCGATATAATCCACTATATTTTTTAATATATATTATTATATTCATATCTAAATCACGTAGTTTGTTATTATTATTAAATTGTATGTGCTCAACAAAAATTAATACAATACATATGGTTGCATGCACATACCTACATAGAATCACATTATTGTTTCAACAGACTCAGGATCAGCCAGACATAAATCTTGACATTGAATATTAAAATCAAAATCTGAAATCAGATTTTCTTATATAAAAAATTTGTTTTCTCCGTGAATTATGAATTATGAAGTCGTTTGAAACTAAAACAAGTTTGGAAAAAAAATCAGAATTTTATGTGGAAAATTGAGAAAAAAAATTTTTTTTTTGCAAAAAAGAAAAAGAAAAAAATTGACACTTTATTTTTCTCCCCCTATGCTTTTTGTCGATGAAAAAACTTCTAACAAAAAAGAAAAACTTTGGAGCCATAGGAGTGGTAGTATTAAACATTATCCAATCAGCCTATAAATTAAAACCTATTCTAATGGCCTTTGCCAAAGATCACATAGGGTTTGAAAAATAAAGATATGACGAAATAATTGTACACCGTAGTCGTAGTCGGAGAAGACTTTAAAATGTAATAGAGTTATTGGTTTAAAAGTTAGATATGTTAAATATGCGGTAATATTAAAAATTTAAAAAAATGGGTAAATTTGGAATAATTTATTCAAAAATTGGCGGATCCAGGGGGCGCTGGAGGGCAAAATTTCTTTTTTAATAAAATTTGTCGTGGTTATGCCGTATTGTTGTCAATAATACGAAGATCAAGATATGGTTATGCCATGAAATATTTTTGATAATACATATTTAACATTACTATCGTATTATGGTTAGCCATCAAAATACTAGTTGGATGTTATAACAATTAATTTCTTTGATCCCTATAGTCTATTCAGAATAAACTTGCCAACGGTCATAGTACGAGATTAGGTATATTTTCTAACTTACAAAAATACCTAACCTAAATGGATGTTTTTTCGACATCTGTTTAAAATTGTGTTTTTGGAGTAATAATAGTAAAATAATGTCAAGATGTCAATGTTTCTATAAAAATGAGTATCCTTGCTGATAATAATTCGAATTATAATTTATAAGGTTGCAAGTCAAGTTACCATAGTAATTTAAATCAACAAATAATATATGATAGTAATTAGTAGTGTTATTCAAATTATTATAGAAACCAAAATTCATACTAAACATTAACTTAGTTATACTTATAACACCAATATTAAGTACTTATGTATAATTTCTAAATTTTATTATTATTATTATTATTTAATTAAATGTCAAATAAATTACTGATATGACAGGTATCGAGCCAATGAAAATGCCTATAATTCAAATTTTCAAAAATTTATAGTTGGCAAGTTTATCCTGAACAGACTATAGTCTGCTATCTTAACCACTATGCTATCACGGCTCGCACTAAGTTCAGGTTTGAAATCGTAATTAAATGACTTATTTTTTTTATTTTATTTTTGAATAATATTAAACATTTTTTTGTGTTTCAATTCTTAAATTTTAATATGGGAAAACAACGAAATATGCAATTTTTTAACTTAAATTAATTTATTTTAATAATATTAAAAGTCAATAATATAATGTAGAGTTAGATTGCTATTAATTTTGTATGAATATTCTTTTTTTTTTCTATGACTAAATATCATATTCATATAACATATAGTTGTATCGTAATTTACAGTAGTTAATCATTAAATTACGGAAATTTAAATTTTTAAACATCGCGTGTAATTTATGGTAACATACAGAAAATTTTGATCGTAAATTTCCAATTTTTTTTAAATACGGTATTTGCCCATCACTACCTAAAAATCAAATAAAAAAACACTATTTTATTTTGTCCCTGCCCCATTGTCATCATTTAAAAAGGGTACTGGAAAAACCGAAAAAAATAAATAAAACGAACTACTTTATATTACTTAATGTAATGATAAACCTAAATCATATGTGTGTAATACTGATTTAATTTTTGAACCATGGCAAAACTTATAATTTTTTTAACGTATTTTGGAAATAATTTTACCTTTTTTCAATGAATTTGTTTTCTACTAATTTCATATTAACAGATTTAAATAATTTGAAATAGTTTCTTTATCACTGCAATCAAAAGATTAAGTTCTTAACTAAATAAATATAATATAGGTATTTGATCAAATTTATCTAAAAAAAAAAAAAAAAATGTTGCTGCATTGATCATTGCAAAATATAAAAGAGAAAAGAAACAAAAAAATTAAAACCAATTCTCCATAAAGCCCTTTTAATTCATCAGGATATATAAATTGTGATTGTAATAATATTATGTTAGGTATGAGGCATTGCATTAATATTACAAAATATGTATAGTCCATAGGACGTAGGTGTATGGCGGTTATTTCCGCGCTTCAAATAACTTTGCAGTATATAATAATGCAGTAAGTGTACTTTTGTGGGGACTATGGGGACGAGGCATCGATGTTGTGGACTGAGCGCTGGAGTTTAATATAGAGTAAAATCACTTTTTTCTGTTTTTTTTTTTTTTCTTTTTTTTTATAATATATATATTTTTTTTAATGGCTGAGCACTCCCTTAAGCGTTGGGTGGTCAGTCAAATACAATAGGCAACAAGGGGTTCGTTCACTCGTTCTCTTACATTTTAGACTATTGCCGGCATACATAATATATTACATATGTGCATGTAAAAAGTATGTGCACATACATCGTGTTTTGTAGAAATATTTGTGAATATATCTATAGTTCTATATGTATCATTAGCGATGATGAAAATAATTTTAATTTTTTGAGTATAGTTCCTGGTTGTACTCAAACACAGAGCAATTGGAACAATTGGGAATTCTGAAATATATAAAAATGAGATTTTTGTTTTGGAAGGAGCGAAATGAATGCTATAATATGAATGAGGTGAGAAATAGAATGAGAATCGTGGACTTTAAATTCAATGGATTGGAATAAGGTGTGCGTATGATCGATATATTATAATAGACGTTAATCGTGATTTTATGAATTGAAATAATGAACAATTTCCGTGGATCAGAAATAGGTATATTTTAATTTTTATATTGCGCGTGAAATTAATTTACAACAAATACATAATTGTATAACCGAATTCACAAAAATCGAGGAAATTATATAATCAGCATCAATTATAATTAAATCAAAATTAGATAGAAATGTGTTTTTTTTTTTGTAATTTGTTTGTGAAACATATAAATATTTAAAATACACATTAATAACCACTTCACCAACTTTAAAACTGGAAATATAATATGCTGATTTATTACATCGGTGCTAAAAAATTTGCATAAGCAATTTTCAATACCACCATTTCGAAATACTTGTCATCATAAACTTTATAACTATACACACCATTTATTGGTTGGATTGGATATGTAATGTAATGTGATGATGATATTGAGCATAATCATAATATGGGATTGCAGAGATTGGTGTACCTTTACATATTTTACAATAGTATGTGCATAGAGATACATGCGTTGATACCCATAAAAAAAATCGTTTAATGTTTCTTCGAAAATGCTTCCTCCACACTAGCATGTTCCAATCTAGTTGCAGTGTACGCGTATATTAGCCCTCTATTTATAATATGTATATCGTTCTCTTTTTGATTTGTTTAAGAACAAAAAAAAAACCAAAGGAAAAAAAATAATACGAAAATAACAATAATTTAAATTATTATTAATGATAAATGTGCCGCTGGCTGAATTATTATAGAATCAATTTGCCTAAGCTCATTAAAATCCAAAGCTAAAATCTTTGAATACTTCTATATAGTTGTACTGGAGGTACGCAAATATTAAAAAGCATAAATCTTGTTTTATGTTCTGTACAGTGTTGTTGCATTTGGTTATCGTTGTGCAGTAGCAAAATACAGGTAATATTGCATTTCAATTTCAAAATTATAATATCTCTCTGACTCTGGTGTTTCTGTTTTATATAATATATTTTGGTCGGTACATACAGAACTATACATTATTCATATGGCAGTATGGCATAACCATAGGTAAGTATAGCTGTACTGTAACTGTAGACATAAAATTGTGAATATTATAACATTTATTATCAATGGGGATATATTATATACAGCTAGTTCTTATAAAACATAAAGGAGGAATTGAAATATTTATGATAAATTTAATAGATTAATGTTTTTCATTTAAATTCGATATCTAAGTATCAATAACAATATTATAATTATGTATAAAGACCATTTGCTTATTTCTATGATTTTCATAATTTCTTAAAATAAAAAAAATCATAAATAGTTGAAAATTAAATGAAAGATTTTCTAAAGAAAACGCTTTACGAACAATTTAGACTATGCACTACATGAAATACATTGAAAAAAAAATGGAAACCATAACTAGAGCAACAACATTTGAGAAGAATATTTACATAAATTTTTACTTAACTTATACAAATTAATATTTTATTTAGATAAACCATGTAATTTGTGATTATAGCTTTTGTTCTTCGGAGATCGAGATCAGACCCAACCTATAATATTCTAAAAGTGTGTCTCAGTAGTTCAGTTGTTTCTGAGATTGAAGAGACGACAAGTAAAACTAAATTATATGTATCTAAATTAGAATACACTATTTTGATATAGTGCAAAAAACACTCAAAAATATTTTTAAAAATTCGTCAAGCCTCGAAAATACTCAGAAATTTAGGTAAATTGCCTCTAAATTACTTTATTAACATATTTAATTGTCGAATAAACCACTCACCATCTCAAAGCGTGAAAAATATGAAATATTTTTGTTTCATTAAAATAAAGCTTTGAAAGCTGTATATTTATACATGCTTTGAAAACCTTAGATATCATCGCATCTATCACAATAAATTAAATATATTGACTTGAGGAGGTTAAATGACTTTCATAGAATTATGGTAAAAGTGAACCATTTCACCGTATAGGGTATAGCAATATATTCAAATAAATTATCATGCTTATTCTTCTCGGTATACATAGGGAACAATGTTCGAATCTTGGAACTCATTCTTGTTAATTAAAAAATAATCTAAATATATTATTTTTGCTCTTTTTCTGTTGCTTATGACATAGTAAATTGTATTACTTGTTGTTTTTCATGTTTTTTCTTTACTTGTTCGTGCTTAGAGTTCACACTGGAACCATAAACATTGTAGATAGATATGCTCTACTAAAAATGTAACGAATGAATTGAATCTTTATATGGAAATAAAACAGTTCCCTCAAATTTGAAAAAAAAATTGAATTTTATTTCTGATGCATTAATAAATTGAAGAACAACATTCGTACCAGAAAAACAATCAGAAGAAAATGGCAGCGCTGTAACGATCCAGTGATGAAAACGACACTCAAGTCGTTGCTAAACTAATTAAATAAACTGATCAATGAAAATGTCAACATCGATCGCAATGAAAACTGGTCACAAATGCTTTCCAATCTAGAAACAGGTGATAAAAAATTCTGGCGCATCATCAAATGCATCAGAAAAAAATACTCAAGAAACATTGGCAAGCTGCAAGAAAATGGCCAAGATTTATTCATCAGTAAAGAAAAAGCAAATACTATAGCAGACACTTTTGAAAATGCGTATTTATTAACGGCAGATTTCAAACACTCAATCGATGCTAAGGTAAACAAATTCAACAAACGTCTGGTAGAAGATGGTTAAAATAATGATGATGATATGTTGATGCATTATCAAGAAAAATAAAAGAAAGCGACGATCAACTGGTCTAATATGTTTAATTTCCCAAAATATCTGATGAAATTGACAAAATCATTTGTAACAGAACGAAAATTTATAGTCACGATCAATGGCGAATACTCAAAAGTACGAGAAATATTCCGGCTGATTTACCACAAGGATCAGTGTTATCGCCAATATTATACACGATATACATTTTAGACTTCAAGAAACCGAAAAATTATGAACTAGCATATTACGCTGACAACACCGGTATAGTTATTGAAGGAAAGCTGACAATAGCCATTATCAAAAAACTTCAAAGTGGATTAAAAGCTTGTAACAAGTACTACAGAAAATGAAAAATAAAAATGAACAACAACAAAATACAGGCGATACTTTTCCCACTTAATACATCACCGAAAATAAAGCTACGATCTCCACTGAAATAGGGAAACACCGAAATTCAGTTCTCAAATGCTGTAAAATACCTGGGGGTAAACCTAGATAGAAATCTAAATTTTGGACAACATATCGCATCAATACAGGAAAAAGCCACTAAGTGTTCAAGAAGTCTTTATCCGTTATTGGCTACAAAATCGAAATTATCACATAAGAACAAAAACAACATCTACAGAGGAATCATCAGACCAATAATGACATATGACGGTTCAGTCTGGTATCAAGCAGCTGCTACACATATCAAAAAATTGAAGGTGGTGCAAAACAAAAATCTTAAAATGATCAACGGACTGCCCTGGAGATTTCCTACGCAACGTATGTATGAAATGACTAAATATCCAAGAATTAAGAATCATCTTCAATTATTGTCATCCAACTTCCTCGATAACTGCACAAATTATGAAATAATACGTCAAATTATAAATGAATAAACTTAACCTGCTTATCAAGCAGAATGTACACTATTCAACAAATAAAATAAATTCAGCCCACACAATTATAAATGAAAATATAGCTTGCTTATATATTTATATTTATTTCAGTGCTGATTAGTTTTATAAAAATATTTTTGCTCATATAAAAGTTTTTTAATCATTCATTTTCCTTTAAAAAAAATTCAAATTATCACTATAATAAAAAAAACTCGTAAATAATAATTGTCAGTTGCTGAAAAATTACAATAATTGTATCTCACAATAATTTCGTGTTAAAACAAAAAATTAATGAATAAAAAATTGAATTGATTGAAGAACATATGACTTTTAATGATGTGATTAATCCTTTTAAACAATTCACTAATATTATCATTTTATTAAAATATAATTTGAATATTTGAAGTTAGTATCATAGTTTTTAATGAAATCTATTTATTTATTTATAATCAATTAAAATTATACAAAAAAGAATTGTAGAAACCTTTGTGGAATTCCTAATCACATGCATACTGAAATTTCATAGAATATTATTTATTTATTAGAAATATTGCTCATCAGTTGCTAAATGAATTAAATTTAATGAAAATTGATTCTCTATAATATTGAACTTTTAAAATTAATACTAATTGAAAATTGTCGACTAAGCTGATATCTTGAACGATAGAATTAAATCAAAGAAAATATATACATAGAAGAGAATCTCCCATATAAAAAGTTTTGGTCTGTTTTGATTTTATATTGCGGCTAAA
>JAABKK020038903.1:0-13696 GCA_011634745.2 Catotricha subobsoleta | reverse complement strand
CACGTAAAATGGGTGGAGCTTGAATCTCACGTTACGTTTAACATAACGTACGTCAATTTCGCAAACTCTCTAATATAGCTTTACAAAACACATTAAAGAATATATTCTAAAAAAATAATATATGTACATAAGTAAAAGTATACTATCCATTGTTACAATTATCTAACATGAATAAGAAAAAAAAATGTACTAAAAAGCTCTTACGTCTTAACATATTTTTCAGAGCACTTTATATTTTAAATCTATTCTTCAGAATATATAACAGCGTAATAGAAAATATTTACCTACCTTCTCTCATATCAGAAAATTAATTTACGTTCACAGAATATCTTATACTTACGCCATAGAAATATGTTCTATTTTTTATTTATACGTTAAAGAGATAAGTGTTTTTTTTTTTCTTGTACTTTCAACATCATATAATATTTTAGTGTTCTAAGAGAACATTGCAATGTGAATTGTGTTTTTTTTTTTTTCTTCTTTATATTGGAAATAAAATAGTTTACAGGGCCGTGTAAATATGTAAGTTGTGTCGGTTCATAAAAATTTAATTCTGTAAAAGGGTTCTGGTAAAATATTATTATTATCAAAAGTATTACAAAGAATTCGTGGTAACAATAAAATAATATATAAAAATGTGGTATTAAAACAGATGCAACATAGAAGTTCTTTTTATTATTGACAAGTTAAATTGAATTTTTCTCATGTATAATATATGTAACCAGTGTACATTTACTATCTGATTGTGTCTAATGCTAACGCCGAGTTAAATCTTGAAGCAGAATAATGCTTTTTTTTTTATAACCAAAAATATATTAGATACTACTTTCGGATTCCCCTAAGAGGACTTCAACCAGAATCCATATACATTCGCATTGCATAAACTAATTTCAAATTTGCAGATAACTTTATAACAAAGTTTATTATTTCTTATATTCACATTTTGAATATACTGTTTCCTTTGATAGGGTTTGGTTTATACACGTACTGACGAAGGTATAAATAAATTAATTTCAATGAATATATTGGATATCATTGCCAGGATTTCCGTATAATATACAGTATCCCATCATCTAATGCTATATTATTTTATGGAATAAAATAAATAGCTAGATGAATTCATTTTAATGGAGTCAAAATAAAACGCATATATATATGCGGGGTATATGATAACTTTTATATTTACTCCACATAATTTATTTTTGTATTAGAGCCAGGCCTTTATTACGATGGATTCATATAAATATTTTACAACATTTAACATTAAGATAATAACATGAGTTGTGGTTAATTGAATGTTATTTGATGTGCACTCCATTCACGATAAAAATATCACATTTATATATTTTATGTTTAACCATGAACATCGACTTTATGCCATATTGGTGTGTTTATCTTAGCTACTAGCTAATCAAAACACAACCGATATATAAAGCTGATTATGACTATCGTTACCAAAATTTAGAGTCGGTACGTATTAACTGACGAAAATAAAAGAGAAAAATAATTAATATGTTATCATCATTTACTGATCTGTCATTTAATTATAATGACCGAAACATAAACGAGTAATTAAGTATATTTTTTTTACAGAAGGTTATTTTTTTTTATGTATAACTAAATTCAATTTGTATATAATTTTGTTCAATTAAATATCCTCTATATTTTTTTTTAAATCATAAATTTTAAAGCAAACATCATGCGATGAATTAATAAAAATTAAATTAATTAATTAACATCCATTTTTAAGTATAATCAATATTCTGTTTTGTGTTAGATAATAAAATATGGAATATGATGATTAAATTCCATTTTGAATAACATTTAATTTTGGATTTATAGGATTAAAAATGAAGAAAAAAAATAATAATACGAAACGATTTTTATTATGTGTCGACGCTAAAATCGGTATTTCGAGAGCAGTAGATAATTTTCGAAGCGTTAAGATACAACATTTGATATTTATAATATTTTTATAATCATAAAGTGGTTAGCTGAAACCCATTAACGCTCTGCTAACGAGTTTTATATTTATACAGCATTCATTTGATATTCAGTGAAAATATAATACTTATAAAATCGAATAACTTCTTATAATTAATTAAATAATATTTGCAAGGTATAAAAGCATGATGCGATGTAAATAGAAGAAAAAAAGGTCAGTTTTAATAATACCACTTCGTATCAAAGTTCCCAGGCGGAATGCTTTGGTTAAAGGCGAATTATTATTAGAAATATCAACAATAGGATATAATTAATTCTTCCTTAATCAGACCGTTTCAGACGAAAAAAAATGCTGACTGGCAGAATTTGAAAAACGCTATCTAATAAATGGTCATGTTTTTACACGTCACAGAATCAATTTTTTAGCCGGCAATTAAGATTTTGATTAAAAGTATGTTCATAAAATTCAGTAAAAATGAATATAAAGTGAATTAAATTTTGCCACTTATTGCACTAAAATTTATTATATACGGAATACCAAAGCTCCCTTCATTCGAATTTAAAAAGTCAGATACTTATGGCATAAAGAAAAATTTCCAATATGAGTATAGGTAATTTTCTATAGTAGAGAAAAAAATAAAAATGTTTTTTTAGAACATTGATAAAAATTTATAAATTCGAATGTTTTTTATTTATTAAAATAATATTAATTCTTTTCTTTCCATTTAAAATGTAGTTATTAATAAAGATTATTCATCACTCATTATTATAATAAGAATTTGTATTAAAATTTAAATTCAATTTTAATTGGCAAATTCCATCTTCTTATTTTTGCTCCTTATTTATTAATATAATAACTATAGCTTATATAAGCAAAGCATATGTATAAATAACAACAAAAAAAATGAAGTAAAGAATATATAATATGAGCCAAAGCTTCTTCAACACACCTAGACAAAATAAAAGTTGAAAACAAAACTTATTTCATCAAGAGTTAAATGTTTCTGGAATAAATTAATTTCACACCTCAATTAGTACTTTATTCATTAAAAATCATTCTATAGTCATTAAATAAATTTTACTTAATAATTATATTTTGGTAATTTGATTCCAGGATTTCATTTCTGTGAGATGGAAATATTCGATTTAATAAACAACCGTTTCTTCACAGCACAAAATTAATATGCATACATAATTGAAGTAATTGATTTTAAAGTTCTGTGTTCTTCTTTTAACTGTTCTGACTGTTGCTTGTGCCATAATATATTTTCTGAAGCTCAATAAAAATTAATATATTATTTTTATTACTTAATAAAAAGGAGAAGAAAAAAAAATTGAATACATTCAACAATATAGCAGAAGTTGTACAAGTTTATTCATCAAAGAAAACTTTTCTATTAGAGCTTTTTTCAAACATTCAATAACTAAATAAGTGTATTATTTATAACTAAAAAATAGATTAGTCAAGAATAATTTGGTATTTGATAGTTGATAGATTTCTAAATGTTAATCGTCTATATTATCTATTGCTTATCATTGTTATGTGCTATACTTATAAGATAAGTATTTGTGGTTCACTTTAACAGCTTGCTAATGAGCCGATTGTGCACTGAAGCGATTTATTAGATTTTCGATATAATATAAGTATGTGGATTATACAGTTTAAAGTTGACATTTCCATTCGATTAATTATCAACTATTGTCTGATCCCAGAATAAGTGGAAATATTTTTGAATGTAGGACTTATAATTACTCAGAGGATGAAAACTTATCAAATAAAACTTTATCGATTTTTATTTTTAGTCTTAAATGTATATCTAATAAATATTTCTTTATATCTTTCGCCTTTACTTGTATTGATATTCCCAATAAACACGTTTCATAAAATATTAAACAGAACCATATATGTTATATTCAATTCACATTCAGTAAACGAACATGCACTATTATAGTGTGTTCCATATAAATAGATCCACTATTTTTTTCTTTTTTAAATAGAATACAGCAACAATATCATTGTGCCATATTTTCAGTTTTCAGGGTTATCGTTTATGTTTATAGAGAACCATGTATAAAACCGATTGTCTCTTTATATGGAATAAATTATAGATTGGAAATACTGTGTTGTGTGTACCAAATGTATGTACACGATGTATTCTATGGCGATTACACTTTGTATTTATTAAACAAACCTACATTACCTCAGTTTATATATCGTGCAAATAATACTAAATTTTTTCGAAAAGTCGTAAAATAATAATAGTTTGAGCGATATAACACCGCATGCAAATGTTGTATTTTTCAAATACTAGATGTAGTAATAACAGTTCTCTTTTTATGCAGGATTATTTGCGAGTACTAGTTTTTAAAAGATCCTAGTTGTGATATAAAAACGAAGTATAAATGTCATCACCTTATTTTATTTGGTTTATTTTATTTCATTCAGAGTTTTCTTTGGTACGAAAACTGAAAAAAAAATTACTAAGTAATTAAAATAAACTAAATAAAGCCTAATATTGATTATTCCGTGCATTTAACGTTATAACTATAAGATTGATAATAATCTAAACTTGACTAAATTTTTTAGTCAAACGTCAAATCAAAAGTTCTCTTCTCCTTAGTTTATTTAAAGTACTACAATATTTACATATAAACACCATACAAAATAAGTATATATGGTAGTTAAATAAAACGAATTTTAAAAAAATACTAGTATTTAGGGCGCTATAAACTTACCTATTAATATTTCTATTGGGACTATGTATCTAATAGACATTTTTAGACATTTTTAGACATTTGTCTAAATACAGGATATAGCTTTGCTATAGACTATATAAAGTCTGTATATCGGACACACTTGTGTGTCTATAGACTTTCTATAGCTTTAGACAGACTATAGTTTATCTTAAGATTGTCTAAAGCAGTAGACAGTCTATAGACACACAAGAGTGTCCGATATACAGACTTTAAATAGTCTATAGCAAAGCTATATCCTGTATTTAGACAATAATTTAAAAGTGTATCTATAGACAGTCTAAAACTCAAAAATGCCTATAGGGATATAAATATATATACACATAAATACCTTTTCATTATATAAAGGCATTTCTAAAAAATGGTTTTTATATAAAACTTTAAAAGAGCTTTGTTAGAGAAAAAAGAGAAAAGAAAATCCATATTTATAATTTAATGACTTAAAAATTCTACTTAACAGCTACTTTAATACCAGCATTCCAGCATCACTTACTTTACCCTAAATATTTTGACTCTTCTCCCTAAAAACATTCTTAACATTATTATCGCACCATTGTTTCACAACACCAAGATCTAAAATTCGTTTTCAGTTTTTCCATGGACAGCGCGGCATATAACATGTTTCCGAATAAATGAAAATTTTAAGAAATTCAACATTAGATATTTATCACAAACTGATAACCGTATAAAATCTTAAGAGTAAATTATTTACAACCAAATAATTGGGTATTCATACAAATTAATAATTTTATTATTTAAAATGAGGGCATAGATGAATTTCTGCAGAATACTTAACGACGCCTTTGATCTCGTACAGTAAGTGCTTATCTAATATATGCATATATATAAAATATATATATATATATACTTATTACTTTATATAGGCACTACGCATCAATAACATACATATATCAAATCATAAAAAACCTTTTCCCAAGTGAAAAATGGAGAAAAAAACGGATTATAAGTGTGCGCTGAGCTTTTTATAGCCATCATAATCTCTGAAGGTACTACAAATGTGCACATATAGCAATACTATGAATTGTACTAGAAAATGTTTGTGATGTTGGTAAAAAGAAGTGAAAAGAGTTTTTCTGATTGTGCGTATATATGTATGTGCGTTATTTCATTATTACTAATTTTATCTCAGTGTTGATTTGGTTTTAAGCTTTCGTTACAGCTTATATTATGCCATATACAAATTTTTGTTAAATTTATAATTATGACCTTCAGCTTCAGTCGTTACTGTAAGCACATCAACTCCTTTAGTTATTTGTTTGAATTGTCTCAACGTGTACCAGTGATTAGTATATGTCCTATAGATGTACCTAAACGTAAATATTAGGTTGGTCTAAAAATGTAAAAATGTCAAAATATCTAAAAGCTTGTTGCTTAACAGCAGTGTTGTCATCATCTAGATAAAAGTATCTAAGATAATTATCTAGATAATATGTATTATCTAATTTCAGATAATTTTTTTGACATTATCTAGATAACAGCAAGATACAAATTTTGTATAAATTATCTAGATAATTATGCTTTAGATAATTTTTAGTGATGCCACGAAGTACTAATTCGTCTACTATTTGAGAACGATTACAAATAATTGAAATTGGACTTGACAGAAAAATTCATGACAAAGTTTCGAACAAAAGTAACTTTTGTTTTATCCGCTCTGGCTTTCGAGCAGTCAGACTAAATTAAAGATTCGGTTTGAAAAAATAAAAAAAGGCCAAAAATTTGAACCGAATCTATAACACGAATTCTACAACAAATAATATTTTTGGTTATAATCATGACCTAGCTCTTCCGAATTACTATATCTCGGGAGCAAATTTTCATTTTTCTTACATTTGGTTTGGTTTGGAAATAAATAGCCAGTTTTGGAAGATTCGGCTTTAAATTGGTAACAATTTTTAATACTGAATCTTCCGAAATTGTCCGAGAGCCAAAGCAAATAAAATAAAAATGGTAAAGCGTACTTCAACATTTTTTCACGAATTTTTTTTTTAAACCGTCAAACATTTTTAATTTATTATCTGGAAAATTATCTTTAGATAATTTTATCTAGATAATCTTATATTATCTACAGAAATCATCTACTTGATTTTTCTGTAACATAAGTTACGAACTTTTTTAAATCTCACATCCAAAATACAGTTTGTATTGAGAATTGATGTATTGCAAAGTTGTTTATTTTAATAATATGAACTTTGTCTTATATCACTTTCCAATTAAAAATATATTTTATATATTAGATTTAAAAAACATAGTAACTTACGTTACCGTTTAGTATGGAATGGCCCATATACACAATACACATATCATTGTGATAAATCGCTCTTAAGCCTCAACTTCCAATTGAACAATCTAATACTTATTTCGCATACGTAACTTTAACGTCTAGTACTATCTGCTAAGTAACAAGCCCGACCATGTTAAAATTTTTGGACCAGCCTAGTAAATATACAAAATAAACACTCAATTTCTTTTCAAGATGACTATTATAAAGAAAAAAAAACTGCGGGTTTTTCGTACACCAGTTCCTATACGACGAATAAACAATACACTTGTACAGAAGAAGAAGCCACATTTTTAATATAGAAAACTTTGCTTTGTTCTTGTTTCGTATTTAATTTTTTTTTGTTTTTGTTTTTGTTTTTTGTTCTTCTCTTGTTAATAACGTGAGACTGTGAAGAAAATTATAGAGACAATAATTGTTATTTTTTCGGTGCCATACAAACATAACAACAAATGAAAATTGTGGAAGCCATAGGCACATAAATATAATAAAGGATAGAATAGGGTGCAATATATAATAAAACGTACTACCATTCGACTTTGTTCTTTTTTTTTTGTGATAGCAATTTTCTATATTATACACATAGGTATCAGTTTCCGTGTTATGTGGAGCTTGAAGAGAAAATACAAAAAGTGCTCAGAATATTAGAACAAATTTGGTACTTCATGTACTATAATATTGATAACCATATGTGAAAGAACACAAAAATAAAATATATTTATAATGTGAAGGTCTCAATGTATAAGCAAAAGCAGTATTAGCACATATTAGTTTACATATGAATTTAGATAATGGAAAACTTATGTAGGTATATTTTGTACTTATGATATAATGGTAATAAAAAGATACTACAAACAGCTATAGGTAAAACTTTTTATGCAATCTTATTAATTTTTTTTGTTGGTGTATTACACTGATAGATAAATAAAATAACTTAAATTAAAAATACATAAAACCTATTTCAGTTCCTGGCATATATAGTTACATTAATATATATATTCCTCAAACTGATTTACATTAAAGACTTCCATTCTTTATAAAATAAAATGAAAATGAAAATATTTTCTTAGCATAAATAAATTAAAAAAATCTTTAATAGAGATAGAGGTTAGTAAGTAATATATATGTACTTATTGTATATGTTAGATAAAATATATTTTAAGTTAGTTCAAGCTACTCCAGAGTCTATAGTCGAAACTTCTAGGACGTGTTCCTGGGGTCATTCTAAGCAAAAAATTATATGGGAGGGGGGGTCTGAAATTAACCGTTTCCGAGGTATAGCGGTTTAAACAAATTTTGCATGAGGTCGTCGACAAAACTACTTAAATGGTCATAACTCGTTCAAAAGTCAACCGATTTTGATAATTATGATAGCGTTGGAAAGATAATTGTCTGGGCTTCAGAAAATGTGAACGACGTCTATTTTTCTTTACGACGCACACATTTTAAGTTATCGTTCGTCAAAGTCAAAAATTTGTCTGAAAATCATGATAAATTTTGATAAAATTCAATATTTCTCGAAAAATTCGCTTATTATTTTTCTTTTTTTTATTATTGATTCTGAATCTACACATGATTTTCTACAAAAAATGTCTTACTTTTTATTTCTCTCCAATGCATAGTTTCCGATTTACAGTGACACCAAATAGCATAACTACGCCAAAAACGAGTAAAAACGAGGAAAACGTTAAATTCAAATTGCAATATCTCAGGAACTAAAGATCGGATTTTGATGATTTGACCCACTATTTAACGTGGAATTGCAAGCAGATTAAATCTATCAAGATTATTAGATCATCAATACACTTGAAAAATGTCTAAAAACAAATATTACAAAATTAATGACACCGGCAACTATGATCAATTGCAAAAAAATCGTATTCATTAGAACGCTTAGATTTTTTTAGATTTTGAATTTATAGACTTGTCTGAGTTCAATGGTATGCTAATTGTTTAAATCCGTGCAATACTTCCTGAGATATATCGTATATACGTTATCATAATTATCAAAATCGGTTGACTTTTGCACGAGTTTTGACTATTTAAGTAGTTTTGTCCTTTGACTATGTATACTATGGACTGCTAACGTGGTTCATTTTGCATACAAAAATGATATTAAAAGTTCTGGACGATTTTGCGCGCCCCACTAAGGACCGCGGTCATTTTATGAACTAAAATTAACATGGGACGAGACACAAATGTTATATTAGTTCATTTTTTGAACACCAAAATACCACTAGTCCCTAGTGGGGCGCAAGTGTGCTTTTTACAAAAAATAAATCGTGATGTTAGCAGTCCATAGTATATATAGTCAAAGATTTTGTCAACGACCTTATGCAAAAAAAATTTAAACCGCTATAACTCGGAAACGGTTAATTTCCGACCCCCCTCCCATATAATTTTTTGCTTAGAATGACCCCAGGAACACCTCCTAGAAGTTTCGACTATAGACTCTGGGACACCCTGTATATCTGAAAATAATATATTTAAGTCTGTTACGTATATTGTATATGAGATAAATATATTGAACCTTATTTTAGGCAAATATATTGTATTTAAGATTTATGAGTTGTTTCATATCTTTCTATCAGTGTATGTTTAACATAATTTATATTATATTTCTATTAATGTAAACGTAAAGATATTTTATTTATTATAAATTAGGGAGTTTGCAAAAAATACGTGACCATGAAACCTAGAACGAATACTTACTTACGTTAGATTTTGTATGAGAAATTATTATTTCCACGTTCTGTTTCTCTTCTTTGTGCAGATAAATATTTGTATACAAAATCTAACGTTTACGTTTCACATTCACGTATTTCTCGCAAACTCCCTATTATCGCAATTATTAAGTCGAGTCAAGCTTAATATTTAAATATGAGGTGTAACTCGTATATATATATTTTTATTTAGTGTAATTCTATGATAATTATTATTGTGTATGAAACTTTAAATGTAACAAAAAGAGAATATTATTAATCTTGATTAATAATAATGTGTAAGGTATTGGTTCTAATGAATCTAGCTATGTATATGTATATGTACACTACATACATTTATAGTGGTATAGACACACTAGAAGATTTTTCTTATAGATTTGGGATTAACAACGGTGCATCGCATGAAAAAAAAATCCAAGACCAACTTCCACTTAATAATATTTGATTTTCACATTTTTACACTAAAACTTTGGGATTATCGAAATTTTTGACATTCTATATACCAGGGGATAAAATTACGTACAGTTGGGCCCAAAATCTGCAGTCAGCCTGAAAAAAATGCCGTCAGGATTCCGCGGTATTTGAAAGAGAAATTTAAAGAAAATAGAAAATAGTATCTTTTTTACGTTTTCAAAATACGATTTGCATACAGCGCGGTTATTTCCGCGGTATTTGAAAAGACTGAAGACCTTCTTTTCTTTTCTTTTTAAGCTCTCAAGCGTGGGTACAAACACAAAGTTTTTTTTCTTCAAGATATTGCACTCAGCTTTTTTGCTTATTTTATCCCATGCTATATACTTAGAGAAAAGTGGTGTTTGTAAAAATAAGCGGAGCATTTCGCGAGAAAAAAGAATGTACAAAAATATATTGCATTTGGATGAGTTTTTATTAATCCGCAGAGTAGTTTAAGTTCGTAGATTTTAATGGTTATTATTACATTTGATTATGATTACTTATTGTATATTATGATGCTGCAGAAGTACTTACTAAGAAGTATATAGAAACAAGTTTTAATAATTTTACACTTCCTTTAAAATTTAAATAGAATTTCGGTAATTGTAAAAAAGAAAAAACACAAAAGAAAAAACATTAAAAAAAAATCACACTTATTACTTACGTGCTGACGAAAAATCACCAAAAATTTAATTATTTTATTTCAATATTTTTTCACATAAAATAAATTCGTGATTATCCCGGTTCACGGTACTTACCGTTAAATTTCAGTCGATATAAGCAAACAAATAAACATTCTATCGCAAGATGTCGCTATACAAATGATTTTTTTGTAATTTGTATGTTGGTAGGGTGGTAAGAAGTATGCACAAAATGAATAAAATGACAGTAGTCTAGTGTGTCTTGACACAAAATACAGAACGAACCAAAAAATTTTATCAGTAAAAAAAAAATAATTGTATTTATAGCAAAATTGCAAACGCAGTGTCGTTTCAATATTTTGCATTATCACAAATCAAAATTAATTTTATAAAATGGCATTAGCCACAAAAGTTAGATGTTTATTATTGGGTCGCAGCCTATTTAATCAAGTAAATATTTAATTTTTAAATGTCTATCGATTTTCTTCTAGGAATATTATTTGCCATACAAAAATATTATGTGATTGCATAACCTATTCTCGTGCATCGTAAATTGATAGTATAATAAGAAAAAAAAAATATATCGAATGTATTATTGTTTTTATAGTTTTAGTTTTAATATGTACTGTGTGTTTGAACAATTTTTATCAAGGTCTCTGTAAAAAAAAAAATGAATTAATTATGCTCATATTCGTATATATTATTTAATTCTAACGTTGTGTTATTTATCTATACACGTCGCTATAAATAAACAAATAATTATTAGTCATATGCTTAATGCTTTACTAGAATTACTTTTTTTTTTCTGCAATTCAATTTAATATGTATTTTTTTTTTCTTTGTAAAAATTATAATCATCAGGACTTTTTCAATTTTAGATACGTACGTTTCATAGCACAACATTTCTTGGTGCTGCAGCAGTTGAAGCACCCGAACCCCAAAAACAACCTAGAATCAAAACATTTGAAATTTATCGTTGGAATCCAGAAAAACCAAATGAAAAGCCACATTTGCAAAAATATGAAATCGATTTAAATGAATGCGCTCCAATGGTACTTGATGCATTACTAAAAATCAAAAATGAAATTGATCCAACACTGACGTTTCGTCGATCATGTCGTGAAGGAATATGTGGTTCGTGTTCAATGAATATTGGGGGCACCAATACTCTAGCATGTATTAGTCGAATTGATCCAAATTTAAATAAAACGTGTAAGATTTATCCATTGCCTCACATGTATGTTATTAGAGATTTGGTACCCGATATGAGCAATTTCTATAAGCAATACACATCGATTCAACCATGGTTACAACGAAAGTAAGTTGCTCAACTAATTAATAGCAACATAAGCAATGATTTTAGAGATTTTTTTTTTTTCTCAAATAAATAAAAAGGGGCAGCGAACGTAAAGGTGATGCTCAATATTTACAAGATGTTGATGATCGTAAAAAATTAGATGGTCTATATGAATGTATTTTATGTGCATGCTGTTCAACATCTTGCCCATCATATTGGTGGAATGGTGACAAATATCTAGGACCAGCTGTTCTTATGCAGGTTTGTTATTATAATAATAAATTTATTCTGCAAAACAAAAACAAAAATCTACTAGTATTGAACATTTTAATTGGATAGGCATACCGTTGGATTATTGATTCTCGTGATGATGCCACTGCTGAACGCTTAGAAAAACTAAAGGATCCATTCAGTGTCTATCGTTGCCATACAATAATGAATTGCACGAAAACGTGTCCTAAGGTAATAATTAATATCAATATTGTATTTCGGTTCTGTTCTGCTGTTCAATTCGTTTTAATAACAATTGTTCTCTTTTCTATTTGTTTAAATGTATTAAAGGGGTTGAATCCTGGACGTGCCATTGCCGAACTAAAACGTTTATTGTCTGGTTTGAATACTAAACCACAGTCAATATTAGAAACTGCTGCACTACATAAAAAGTAGATAATCTTTTCGTAGACTATAATGTATCAAAATTTCGATATTGCATATAAAAATTAAACAAAAAAAATATGTTAATTACAATAAAGTCAATAAAGTAAATTTTATTGTTAGATAGTCTAATTTCTTGAACTTATGTACGTTTAGCGTTACGTATTTAGCATTTTTGTTTTATATTTCGCTGTTTTAATTAATTTATTTTGTTAACATTAAATATATTTAAACCTAATGAAAATATATTATTTTGCGGCAATATTATATTAATAATATACTAGAATTTTCAATAACATATTTTTTTTCCACGCTATTTAACTTAATGTCAAGGTAATAATAACTTTAATTATAATTTGTGAATCGAACTGTGTACCAAACCAAAATTTCTCCAAATATAAACGTAATTTTAGATTTTTTTTTATTTTTTTTATTAAATAGTTAAATGATGCATAAAGATATGTCGATGTTTTCTATTTTATTACACAATTAAAATTCAATCAAATCAAGGGTAAGTATAAAAAGGTGCTATAAAAATCCATTGATTTATCTGTTTTAGGTTTAAGAACATTTATTTTATCACAGGTGTTCTGATGTGCATATATCTTACGTGTCTATTGTTACTTCTGATTTCATTTTTCAAATAACAATTTATATTCTTATAAGAAGTGTAAGCAAACAGTAAAATAAAATTAGAATTAAATTTAATCGAATAATGGTCGAAGATCCACAATATAAATATCGGAATAATCTGATTTAATTTTTTTTTTTTTTAAGTTTAGAAATATTTTAAGTATAAATTTCAGGTTGTTTAAAAACTATAACTGTATACAATAATTGTAAAATGCAACCAATATTAAGTAACGCTTTTAGGGGGGGGAGGGGTTTGGTGCTGTGTTACGCTTCATATAAAAGAAAAAAAACTTCA
>JAABKK020038892.1:0-13698 GCA_011634745.2 Catotricha subobsoleta | reverse complement strand
AAACAGTTTAAAAGTTGTTTAAAAGTAGTCTCAAAACACAGTTTTTAAATAGTTTATTAACCGTTTTAAAACTGTTTTTAAACAGCAAAAGTGTTTTAAATAGCTGTTGTGAAACAATTGGAAAACAGTTTTTCAACAGTATTTTGTTTATTGGGATACATACATGCGTATATAAATAAATCTGTTTAATAATAATATTGCGGCTCTCAATATATTATATATAAATATATGTATAATGTATATATTATGAAAGTTGAAATTTTTAAATTGATTTACTGTATATTATATTTAGATTACAATGATAAACGTACATACATTTTTCGAAAATTTGGATTTGGATTTGGCTATAAAATAGTAAAATTTCTTGTTATTTATATCTATGAACAATGAACATTAATTTTAATATTTATTTTCCTTAAATAGATATGGATGCATCGGTATCCGTTGATTAATTGAAATTTAATATTTTTATCAATAATGGAAATGCTTGAATATGATACGACCAACTTAAATTTATTTAATATAATACGATCGGTAATTTTTTGTTCGAATAGTTCAAGTAATTATGAATTTGTTTATATTTGTAGTTATTTGAAATAAGCATTATAGGGAGCATACCTTGTATAATTTGTATCATGAGTATTATAAGTATAAAGGATTTGTACTTTTTTCCCCTATAATAAATATAGATAAATTTATAGTTATTTTATAAAATTAATTATTGAAAGGATGCTAAATTTTATTGCTAATTTATTGAATTATTTTTTGACAGGTACAGGAGTATTGGAAAAAAAATTATACTACCTATTTTATGAAATAGTGTTTTTCTAACATTTCAGTGGATCACCATCACACAAAAACAAATTTCTATATTTGTATAGACTCCTTCTACGTGTTTTGGGGTATCGAAATTTTGGTATTGTCGTATAGAATGGATCGGCCAGCGGACGCAGATTTTCACAAAACTTAGAAAATTAGAATGGTGACCTAGAAATTACTCTTTCTTGCTCTAAAATGCAATTAAGGAACACTCAAGATTTTCTTTTTTAAATATATATTATAATAATAATGAGCATCTTATCTGAAACACCGCATGTATATTGTATATTTGGCTAGTTCAAATTTTTTTTAAATTGTCGGACTTGGCAGTTGAAAGTCACATATTCAAAATTTCAGTTAGATTGCACAATGGAAAGTTGTACATATTATTGAAAGTGTGTTAATTATGAAAAGTGTGACCCAACCACAGTCCGCGGGCGGTAGTAATGGGACGGGATTTGTAATAAAGTTTAATTACTAACTTTAATATTTGTTATTGCATAAATGGTTTTTTTTTCATCGTATCATATTGTTGAAAAAAGTAAAACAAAACAAAAAAATGAAAACAAGAAAAAAAATCCTTACAATGAAAATAATCATTGAAAACTGTATTCTATTTCTCATTTTACAAATGTTCTTTTTGTTTAGACACACCTTTTAAGCAGCAACAGCGTTTTCAATTCAATCATTTTAAAATTATTACGTCTATATTTCAAAAATTTGTTTTCAAAGAGCTTATTTACAAACAAAGAAAATCTAAAAATGAATGCCATTATTGCCGGGAATAAAATGTTATTTGAATAACAATTTATATACATTTTAATGGTTCTTACTTACTTCATCACAAAATTCGGATTTTATAATAATAGAATTTATATAAAAGTCGCATGTAAAATTAGACATAGCCGCGCCGCCCTTACATCCATTTGTAAATCGAAATAATATAATTGAAAAATTACTGAATAGGAATTTATATTAATAAAAGGGTTGATTTCCCCATATGCGATTAAAATTTAAGATTTAAAAGAAGCAACGATAATCGGTAATTTAGTTTCTTCTATTATTAATAAAATAGTAAGATGTAGGTATGTTATTAATATTAAGTAGGTATGATTCGGATTCAGTTTAGTTGATTATTATTTTCATATAATACAATAGCACAACGTTTAATATGTGAATGTATTTTCATATAAATAGTTTCTAAATATAGAACTATATTAAAAAAAAAAAAATAACTTACAACAAAGGTCCCTTTTTCTCAATGGATTTCAAGTGTAGAAATAAAATTTTAGGTACGCATCTAAGTGCATTCAATCTTTATAAATTTTATAATTAAAAAATGAAAAAAAAAAACTTGCATTTCACAATAATATATATAATCGATTATACAATCTAATATAACAATAAAAGTACCAGTTCTACCCCTTATTAAATACAGTTACCTAAACGCTTTGAAATCAAATAACAAAAAATAAAAACCTCATGGTTTTTAGTTAGTTACCTCTATCTCAGTTTCAGTTATACTTATACACAATTATAGAAAAGATTTTGATTTGATAAACGAAATATTTATGAGCGCATGCAATAATAAAACATATGGCATGCTGGCTGTGTGAGAGATTCATATTCAATCTCACAGGGAACATAAGAAAGGGTTTCGAATTCTATATATTATACTTCTCGTTCAATTTTTTTTTTATTAACAAAATACATTGTGTGAATGAATTATGTGATATTTTGACCAGATATGAAATTGTCACATTTGTTGAAACAGAATAGAGGTAAAAACAGCAATTCAACAGCATCCAAAGTAAAAGAAAAAAAAGGTTCAAATATGTTTGGAATGAAAATGATTTTCGTTAGGGGAATGAGAACCACACACTATTTATGTTATTTTAAGTCGGGGGTTAGAGTTTTTATATTAAATTTACATAAATATAATATCAAATCCGACCTAATATTGGCAATAAATAAGTACACAGTATTGAAACAATATAATATATTACCAGTTACCAAGCGTGTGTGTGTATTTGTGTTTGTGTCGCCGTCGCTATATATATATTATATACCCTATTATTGGGTATATAGCAAAATATTGATTGATTTTTTTTTAAAGAAAAACGGCGCGACATACGTGCAATAGGTACTTATTATATTTCTTTTATTTTTTTAAAATAAAAGGTTTAAAAATAATTCCAGATTCACGTATTGTTTACATTTGCATTCAATATTAAGTACTTACATAGACCAAACCTTACCAATCATATTTACGAAGGTACTTGTATGTCGAAAATAAGCACGAAAACATTCTGCAAGAAAAAAGAATTATTTGTCAATCAAATGTATACCGATTACACACAATAGAAAATAAAGACGAACGCAGAAAAAAAGAATTCTTAGAGAATCCAAAGGTAAACAAATTACCTTTAAAAGAATTCTCAGCTATATAACAACAATAGCCTCAAGTACCCTCCATCAAAATATTATGTTTACCCTCTCTGCGCGTTACATTGCGTTCGATGGCTATGTCTTTGATATAAAATGAATACACATACTGTAAGAACTGTATAGATTTTATAACTGAGAGCTATAAGGAGTGCTGCGTCTTAAAATAACAAACCGAACAAATTTATCCCATTAAAGTGCTGATAAATGCCCTCTTACGCTGTGTAAACAAAAGCTTGACGGAAAGCAGAAAAAAAGAAATACAATTATTCTGCTTTTTTTCTTTCTTCATGAACGCATGGATATTTCTCTTCAATATTAATCTCCTTATAGACTTTTTTTTTCGTTTAATCTATAGTATTTTGGTAATTTTTTTTTTTTTTCATTATGTTCACTGATGGGATTTCTTTCTACTATAATTATTTATGTATTTGATGCACTAAAATGTCGTTCAGAATTTTGTATTATAGTTTTATTTTTTTGTTATATTTGTAGCCGGTACTTTTATAAAAGATTTTGCTAGAAGCACAGTTGGAATTACTTTATTCACTCTTACTCTTCGGTAAATACCAATTTTGTAAGTTTTAAATGGATTATCTTGAAAGCAGCATATGACCTATTATTAACAAAATAGATCTATGAGTATATTTGTACCTATACTATATAATATATATACTACAGTGACATCATATCTACTTTTAAATATAGAAAATTGACTGAAAGCAATACTAAAATTGATTAATTAAAGCTGATGAATATGTCTTTAATTATGAGAAGTAATTATATTATTAAAGAATTTTGTGATAATTTTCAGTTTCATTCAATATCTCTGATTGGCTTTGAAACAGAAAACTAATGAGTTGTACTTTAGAATTCTAAGGGCCTTTTCGAAATCAATATCGTAGACAAAGACTATACGTTCTTAATTTTAATATTGCGACTTGGTCTTACTTTATTAGATAGGTGACTGATTTCACAAATAGTTCGTGTCTAAAATAGTTAAACTAAACAGCTGGATTGGCGAAACAATTGCTAAAAACGTGATTATTGAATAAGTAAGTAAGTTAAGTCTGTTAATTATTAAACATCAAAGAAAAAACTAATAAGTACAGTTATTGGAATGTTGT
This sequence comes from Catotricha subobsoleta, assembly GCA_011634745.2. Taxonomy (NCBI): domain Eukaryota; kingdom Metazoa; phylum Arthropoda; class Insecta; order Diptera; family Cecidomyiidae; genus Catotricha; species Catotricha subobsoleta. The sequence goes on along the minus strand of JAABKK020038892.1, from coordinate 9,307 downwards.
GTAGGAATAAGTTTTCATTTTCATTTATTCTTCAGATGTTTATAACCTCTTAGCTCACTGAAGTTGAGTGAAGTATCACACACCACTTGACAATAGGTGGTAAAGAAGTTTTACAATTGTTATTGTGAGTTTAAACAATACCTATTCAAAAAGAAAAGTCTATAAATAGCGTTATACGCGCACAAAGTGCAAATGTAAAATGTAATATACAATTTCAATCAGGTGGATATTTAAAGAAATTTAATAAAAATATATTCAAAAATCAGTTTGTAATTGCTTCTGTTGTAAGAGTTCTTTTTTTATTAATTGTTGCCATGCATAATCGATACGAGCATTCATAACAAGGCTGCCTATAAATTTATAATTATTGGTTAAAACATGTTAAAACCTGTTAACACTAAATGGCCTTTTCCGAAATTATTTAATCGAGTTTTGGCCACAAAAAATAAATTAAGTTAAACTTAAAACATATTAAACATATAAGTTCTTGTCTTTTCACGGTGTAAGTTAATTTTTAAAATTATTATACATTATGTACATTGGTGTGGATCGTTTTTTTATTTTTATTTGAAATTTAAAAACCCCGGGTGTTTAAAGAAATATTGGGACTTTGACTAGCTCACGGTAAAAATATATTTTCACATGCACGACATTCTGCGTGTATTGATAGGTCCAAGTTCCGACCACTGATTCCTAAGAAAAAGTGAAATGAACAATTTTTTTTTACCACGTATTCTTTTATTTTTGCCAGATCGATTTTTCTGAGGATTCTATGATCGGATGTTTATTGGATCTAGGGATCTGGTTTGGTCACTTTTGGTGGTAAAAGATACAAAATAGAAATATGTTTTTTTACTTCAGTAGGATAGCGATACCTCGGGTAAACCTTAACAAAATCAATTAGTTTTTTTTTATTTGAAGAACAAGAACTTCCGCTATGGGTCTGTAAACATTTTACTTCATTTTTGAGAAATTTGGAAAATTTCAAAGAAAATCAAGTATTGGTTTGGCAATTTTTTGTTTTTTTTCTGTTTGTGCACTTTTTTCTCTCTTTTTTCACGCTCATTTTTTCTCTTTCTCTTTTTCTCATTTTTATCTCTCTCTTTTTTTTTGCTCTCTTTTTTTCTCTCCCTCTTTTTTCTTACAAAAATGAAGTTGTGTACCATTAGCAGCTTGTTTTGCTCATTTGATCTTATCTGACCTGAAAAATATGAAACATCTCAAAAAAATTACAAAAATTACGAAAAGTTAAAATTTTCAACTGCTCTATACTAGTACAAAATAGTTCAAGAACCGAGTCCAAATTTTTACAGTGAGCTAGTCATAGTCCAAATATATCTTCAAGCGTCCGGGGTTTTCATAATTTTTTTTCGTATCCACCCTAATGTACATAAAAAGATATTTAATTTACAATACATTACTAGCACTATTGATACATCATAACCAAAAAGCATGGTTCCTGAGTGGGGTACATACAAATCATTTTTAAAATCGAATTACTATTAATTATGCTTCAGATAAGTAATATTTTATTTATTTTTTTCATGAAACGAAGAGATGAATAATTGTTTGAGTACTGAATTTCCAGAATTCATTACACAACATTTATCATTCCCTATTCAGAACCAAGAGACCAAAACAATTTTGACACCCATGCTTTCAATGAGCAGGTGTGTGATAATTTATCGGTTTTTAAATGGTGGCTAATTGCCAAGCTAAAATATGCAAGGGAACAGTTAAAATTATAAAGAAAAATTAATTGTAATTTTGAAATCATTTTATTAGTAGATTTCTTAATAATATTAATATTACCTTAATAAATTTTAGTTAATTTGGTCCAAAACTAATGGGTCTGATGGTTCCGGGACAGGTAGACAAACTAGTAAATCTCTCAAGATTTTCTAAGAATATGATAATTAAATGTCACTTGTAGTTTTTGATAAGATTTAACTTTCCTCATTCTGTCGCCTCAGACATCAGTTCAGTACATCTCTAATACTTTCACATTTCACCAACTATTTTTCATGGCAGCTGTCGCTTCACACCTACTTAACATTTTTATTTATAATATCATATTGGATGATTAATACAACCAATGGTTCGTTTTTTTCCAGGCTTTTCTAAAAAGTCACACTTTTGCACTGTCCTGATTCATAGCGCCTTCGACAACATACTTAAGGCGCCTGTATCTGGCAGAAAACATATTTTATTTAGTGTTCTTGAAATATTTTAAACAGGAGATGCAAAATTTTATTGAATTTATACGCTCTGTTTCTATGGAAAAACTACTTATAGTATTAACATAATTTTTTAGTAATAAGACATATTTGTCGTCTTTCTCATCCGCCATCAATATATACTGCCGTATTTTCAGCGATTCTTTGCCATTTATATTTGACGTATTCATTTCATATTCCAATTAAATACTTAATTAAAAAAAAAGCTGATATCATTCGCAGATGCTGCAGTAGCAGTCAGCAAGACGTAAATCTTAGCAACGATACGACATTATATATGAAGGACGCCAATCGTATAAATTAGCTAATTTTATATATAAGTAGATATGATATTCTATGACAGTACCTACCTACAATGTAGGTCTACATACTATACTATGCTGTTTTTTTTCTTTTTTATAATCACGTTGAACTTATTTTTGTTCTTCACTTAAATCTCAATCCTTTTTAGAACCATTTTTCGAAATTGGATATCTAATAAAAGTAGGAACTCATCCAGATTAATAATATCTTGGCCACATCAATCATAATATCGAAGGATTTAATTTAATATACACTTTTAGGTCAAACCAAATGAATGGATTAACATTTTAACCGTTTTCATTGCAATATTAAAATCGTAATAACATTTTAAGTTGCGTTGCGGAAACCGCATTTTTTGAAATTGTTGTTTAATTTCATAAAGGAAGAAATTTTTTTGTGTAAAATTCTGAAAATATCTGGTTAGATTCATTATAGGTAAATGAAATGAAGTAGAGTAAAGTAAAAGTTGTAATATTACCCTATTCCACATTTGTACTTAAAATTAAAAGCCATGTTAAAAGAAACAAATTTGAATATACATAAGAGTAAGCACAGAGAGAAAGGGAGAAATTTATATTATATATATAGTATATACAATATACATATCACCAGTATGAAGTGTGCATAACGAAAATATGAAAGTTCTATTAAGCAAATTGATTGAAGTGAGTTTTAACAAAATTAAAAAGTACTTTTTGAATTCAAAAGTTAAGCGTTTGTAGAAATTCAATTTTCTATTAGAAGCAAAGCGAGTTTTGGTAAATAATTTATCATCTTCACTGAAATTTTGAAGTAGAAAGCATTTTATTATATTTTACATTCTTTTTTTTTTCATTTACTTAACTTGTCTATACGCATTTTGTACAGCATTTAATCTGTTGCATTTATTATGCTATTTTGATTGTTTAGACTGTGTCGATTTAACTTATAAATATATTTTTGGAAGGAAGCTTTCGATTAATGATTAGCGATTTGAGGCAGTTTTAATAATATACAAGCAATAATAACATAACATTACCAACTGTAATAAACTTAAGTGAACAATACACTCAAACTCAAAACTTAAGTACATAACACACTCATACACATATATTTATTCTCATTCATCAAAATACATAGGTATAGAATTCTATTTTTGGTCATTTATTCTGGTCAGGTTCAAAATTTCTATACCTAATATAAAATAGCCAGACTATAATTTTGACCTACATATTAGTCCCAACTGTAATTCAGAGAGTTTGGTAAGTTTACACACATCCATTTTCCATACCATAAAAAAGGAAATCATTAAATCCCGCATCGCACATAAATTTTCTATTCATAAATCACCATTCTGATTTCTATCTAAATGTATAAAATTGTATAGGATAGCTATAGTTATATTTATAAGCGCTCGTGTGATGTATACGTAATTCTAAATACATCAATTTCACTTACAACGGCTGGCTGACCAAAAATAATATCTGTAGTTAGATGTATTTGAATTGGGATATATTTATATAATATGACCTGCCATTACCTCAAATGCCTCTGTATACAGAATTTTTTGAACGGACATTTTCTCATGCATGGTAATGTAACGAAATTTCTATGTATCATAATAACAACATAAACGAACCGAATCAGAACAGGTTATTATTGAAATCGGTTAAAAAGCATCCTTTTATATTAAACGAATTGATTATGTATGCATCATATGAATATTAGCTATTCAATTGTATTTCTGTATAAAACAATATTATAGTATTAAACGATATTATTGCACAAAAATTTTAATTATTCGTTTTATATAATCAATTTATGTGTGACTGCTGAACTATACCATTTCATCTATAAAATTCTCCCTCGCATATACAACAAATTGCAGAAAATCCATAATTTTATTGAATTACACATTCAATTCAATCAATTTAAATAAATATTTGTTGTAATTACACTATAATATTATATACCATTCTATTGCGTCCCTCGTCCCTTACAAACCAATATTATGTTCCATTTATATCTGATAATTTGATTAAATATCAATGAGAGACAGGAACCATGAAGACGAACGAGCAAAATGAAACGATAAAGCATTTTTACCCTAAAAAATTCCAATGATTTTCATGAATGTGGCGCACAAGCAACCCCAATATTATATAATATATATGAATTTCATAATAAATATGAACACAAGTACGTAATACGTATATACTAAATGCCATCACCATTACCATCACATCCCAGTGTTGTAATGACAACAACCAGTAACAACCATAAGAACTGGCAGAAAAAAAATATCTGTTTATTTTGAGTATTTTACCAAATTTTACTTTGACTTGAATCGATAAAACACATATATATTTTATCTCATAATTCATATTAAATATTATATAAAATGTTTATGCAATAATAAATAGTAAAGCAAAAGCTTGATATGACCTACCCCACACCACAACCATATATATCACTGCACAATAGGCATATATTTAAAACATTTACTTATAAAATGTAATGAATAATAATAAATAATAATACTGTTGAACATTTTATTGTTAAATATAATTTTGACTTTGAGTTTATTTAGTTTGCCTGCAGTGTTGCTAGTGGGCAATTTTGTGTATTTTGAATGAAATGTAGTGGTGATATATGGTTAACCACATCAAAAAAAAATCATTTCTATTCATGTATGTTTTTTTCTTTTTTGCTTCATTTTTGAAAATTTTAAAAAATACAAAGCATTTATTTCGTAATTTTTTTTTTTTTGGAAAATTTGTGTATACTTTTTTTAGGTCATTTAATTTTGGTAATATATTAACAAAAACAAGCAATAGTTATTCTCACAACAAAATTATTTTTCATTACTTATTTATTCGAACTTTATATGTAACAAATAAATTATGAACATAATGCCCACGAAATCTTATAAAACAAGCTTTAAACGGATTGGTACAGTATTTCGTTTCTGTTAAGAATGTTATTATCAATTGACCATCAATAATTTAAAAAAAAAATAAAAACTAAATTAGTGCACAAATAAAAATTGCTGATAGCGTAAATGTTTATAGAAGAAACTTTTATAGTTAAAAGTTTGACACACCTGAATAAAAGTTCTAAAACACGAATAGAGTGATAAGTTATTCTTCTGACATTTTACGTAATTAAAAAGGATTAACGACTTATCCCATCAATACAGCGGATAACGCACCTCTAAATTAGCCAGATTATGTGAATAACAAATTACTCTGGAGTTATAATTCACGGACAAAACGAAATCATTATTGGAGAATTTTATTTTCATTTTTTCCAATTGTGTGTAGCAAAATGAAACAAAATAATATCATTAGTGATTAGGTACGATATTTTCGCATTATAAAATTATAATAAATGTAATCATAATTTATATCGATGGACATAATCTACTATAAAACAATTTTATAAGAAAATTATATTATAACTTCATTCATTTACTGAAAATGACATATAATTATAAAAATACTGAATGAATATGTTGAACAAAAATGAGCAAATTAATTAACTTTGAACTAAAGTCTTTTAAGACATTAGAGTGCTTCTGAATTAGTTACTGATTAAAAAATTAATTTCTAGATTTTATAATATTTATGTGCAAAAAATGAGTAAATAAATATATGAATAGTTTAAGTCATAAATGATTCAGTTAGTGAAACCAAAAAAAATATGAAGTGGTTAAAAGCTAAGACACTATTATGATAAATTAATTTATCAATGAATATTAATAAATCAATAAATAATTCTTTGTACTCATTTTATTAATAAGCCATACGAAAATATTATATAGTATTTTAAAATTGAGTTAATGTCAACATTTCTGATACTGAATGTATCAAAATTAATGCGTCTAAAGTCTTTTTTTTTTTTACACGTATGTAGTTAAAATTCCATTCTCCAGTATTCACCGCTTTAATAAAAAAAAAAAAATTGAATTTATATTTATTATAATCGTATTAAGTAGATTAGCATATAGTGTAAAATATACATAATTTTGTCGATATACTCTGTTTGGTTTTAAAATTAATTCACAAGCTATAAATAAAAGGCTTATATGTGCTTAAAACCTCTAAACATAAAATTTATTTGAACAAATTCACGCCAATAAATAAAACCAATAACAAATTGTTTAGCATATCAATATTTTTGTTTTTTTTTTTTGTTTTTGTTGTGCTTTATATAAATTATACTGTCATAAAACATGTTATGTAATATTTGCCAACAATTTATTTACAAATGCATCATTGCAAGAACAAAAATATAAAAATGAAACTTCAATATGTAGTACAAATTTTAAAAACTAAAAAAAAAAATTCTTGATTTTAAATTTAATGCATATTGTTGTCCTATAAATGCCAGGTGGTGTTTTTATTATATTAGCAATGCATCAGTGAGGACATCTTATTCTTTACTTTTCGATTTCTATTCGTTTTTTTTATTATTTTTTTTGTTCGTTATTCTATTCTTATTATTTATGTCCCTCTTATACCTACTTACGGCTCTTACCTTATATCGTTATCGAAAATATAGGTAGAGAAGATAGACAGACGTACCTAAATTCTCAAAGGGTATTCATTCTTTTCTTGTTGTCATTTTATCTATTGACAAATCCAACACAGGAGTGGTTTTATTGTGTTGTATACATTTTGATGTTTTTATTTATTTTGTTAAATTCAACAGAAAAAAATGAAAAAAAAAAATTAAATTAAGTACCTGTATTATGAAAATGAAAAGAGAGCACCAAAAAAAAAAATTATAATAAAAGATATATTATTTTTTATATTAAATGAAATTTCCGGTTTAATAAAATTTATTTTGCAATGAAAACGTACTGGTTGGAAATATTGCAATCAAGGATATTTCAATATTTTTTTTTTTTTTTGGGAGAACTCTAATTTAACTCAAATAATATGATAAAAAGATTAAAATCTAAGAAAATCAAAAACCTGGTGTTGTTAGGATTTTTTGCTTTCTGCAATAAACTCTATCTTCTCACGACCAAATGTGGACATATTACATACTTAATGAAATTTTTAATTTGAAGTTTGAATGACAAATACATGGAGAGAAAAGATTTTCGTTCACTTTAATGCATTGTAGTAATTGAATCACATTTTTCCAATTACAAATCACAAAGTTCTATCCTAAGTGTAAATTTTCGAATACCTATTAAACATTACATTGGAACACATTCATATTCTTTACAATGCATATTTTTAAAAAAAGAAAATTATTTAAAAAAGTGATTAAAGATTTTTTTTTTTAACTTTTCCTTCCATTTTTTTTTTTGATTTTCTTCTTTTTTTTATCAGTTTTTGTTCTTTCATTTTGTGTTTTGTTTTTGTTTTTCTTTATTAGTTTCTTTATTTTGCCTCTTACGTGATTTGAACCCACGATCTGTAGATTACAAATATATGCTTGTCTATCTCGTCCATCAAATGCAACAAAATGAACATACATCATAGAAGTGCAAAAGTAGGTATACATTAAAAGGTATTTTTGAGAATATACTCTCCAATGTATACATGAAGATTGTAATTGGCGATCTCTATAATTGGTACACCATCCAATGTATAAAAAATTAACGAAAATTAATACAATCGAATGTATTTTGAATACGATACAGATAAAAATATATTATAATGTTTACATTTATGAAATATATATTCTCCAAGTATACAAAAGTATGTATACATATGATAAGTATACTCTGTACTTAGTACAATATATTGGTTAAGTATACAAAGTTTCAATAAATAAATAAATCTTAATAAATTTTGCAGGAATACTTTGTATACGCTACAGAATATACCACAAGGTATATCTGATAAGTAGTATAGGTACTCTGTTATGTATACTTAGTACGCTATAATAAGTATACATAATTTCAATAAACAACTTTAAAATGGAAATATTTCTAAAGGTATATACTTTACAAACACTACAGAGCATACATAAAAATACACTACATGGTATACTCACGTGAAAGTATGAATTGTTTAGGTATATACAATTATACATACCTTTTTTTTTTACAAAAGGTATACTTTTACATTAAAAATTACAAAGAATATGGAATCAATTAATATGTTTTTGTATTTAATATTAACTTCACTGGATCGATAGATCGATTTACTCTCATATATTACACACCTTATGATTCTGCAAATTGCTGTATTTTCATTTTTTTTTTATGAATAAATAAATAATTCTCTTTTTATATCAATTAAATATTTAAGAAATAAAAGCATTTTGAAAAATAAAGAATGTCTATAATGGTAGTAAGTAAAGAAAATTTTAATAGGTAATAAGGGGATCGTTTTGCGGATCTTGAAGATGAAACTGATGTTGAAATATTATAATAAAATATATAATCTTAAAAATTTTTAGAAATGTATTATCAACAGCTCGAGTATCGAAAAATGAAGTGTACGAATATGAAATTTTAAAATGTTTATTGCGTGTTTTACTTATTTTGATTTTTTTTTTTTATTTAATTCGAAAACAACGTGTAGTTCTTAAAAAATTACATTACATTACATTGTATTTCAATCAGAATTTACAAAACTATTATTAAGTACTTCAGTAAATTATTTGAAAGTAATTAGATTTTTTGCCTAAGTACAAATATTTCTTGCATTTTTACACATTAAATTTTACATGTATTTGAAAAATTGCGTATGTGATTTTCATTAAGTATTTTTTTTTTATAATTTTAAAATGTTCTTCGTAATTTTTTGGAAATATGTTTTCAC
>JAABKK020038881.1:0-13700 GCA_011634745.2 Catotricha subobsoleta | reverse complement strand
ATTCTTATAAATAAAAGTAGTAAATCTAAAGTATATGAGTTTTAATTTATATAAACCGACCACCGGATCTGCTACAACTTTTAGTTTACTCTAATATGTTTTAAAGTTTATTTAACGAAAAAATTTACAAGGATACTTTATGATTATGACTATTTACTTTATTCTTAGAAATTGAGTTCAATTTATTACAAACAGTATAAGAATTAAGGAACAATAAATAAATTTTCAATGTTAAAATTGATCAAATTGATGCAGAAACAGAATAATTGTAATATAGTTTTGAAAAAAATCAAGTAATGATTTCTAATCTTGTTTTTTTTTTTTTCGTGTACTTTGTTGGTAGTTTGTTATACAATAACTTGTGCTATAATGAACTTAAATGTTTTGTAATAGTTTAATCTATCAATTATATTAATTTAATTCTATACATTAACAAATTAAAAATATAATATTGATAATCCTTTCTGCGTAGCATAACATATAAACGAATATCTAGTGCACTCAAAAAAAAAAAATCTTTTTAGCAACAATTTCTTTCATTTTATACAACTAATCAAGAATATTCTGCGTTGTTTTAATAGTTTCCAGAGCATAGATATATCTATGTATTTGTATACAAATATTATATTTTATACAGCTAAATATTCTATAGAATATTAATATGGCACTGATGTTGAAGTCATTGTGCAAAGCACTATAAATTATGTCCTCATTTATCGTTCTTCAGCATATATAATATGTAGCAAGCCATGTGTGTGTGTGTAATATATCTAGTATCTTAGGACATTATTATGCTAAGTACTATATTTGCACTCTTTTAATTCAAAATTATATCAAAACGACATTATTCTACATGGAATTGTCCATCCATTGTCCATGTATATATGCTACTGCACTATTTTCCGTATATTAACTTGGACAGGGAGTTCTCGGACGTTAGAATTTATCTAAATCATTAAATGTATGTCTTGTATTTGTTCAATTAGACCAATCATATTATTTTTTTTTTCATATATAAGTATAACAATGACCGACATGTTTAATTTACTTAGAGACTGTTTCTGTTTGTAAAGTTTTTTCAACTTGGAATGCAGAAACTGCGCAAAAACATGATTTACTAATACAGTAAACCCTCGATTAGCCGAACTCAAAATGTTTTTAGTGATTCGGCTAATCGGAGATTCTGCTAATCGAAGGTGTTTGTTTTTGAGAAGAAAAAAAAACAAATTTTTGATTTACTAAATAAGTTTTTGGAAATCTATTTATTTTCTGATCACATTAAAATAATTTCCATTTTATTTTCTCTCAAAATACTCGTAATTTGTAAAAAAAACTGAAATTACCAAAGTTCGGCTAATCAAAATTTTCAAAAACCTCGATTAGCAGGATATTTACTAGTTCGGCTAATCGTGGAATTCGGCTAATCGTGGAATTCGGCTAATGGGGGGTTCGGCTAATCGAGGGTTTACTGTAATTACACAACTATACAGTTTAAAACCTCTATTAAATTTCGAATATTGAAGTAAAATTTCAGCTTTAATCGAATCTTGGTCAAGATGAAGGCTTCTCAAAATGTCGATATACCCAAATATTTAGTTGCTTAAGTTGATACTTACCTCCCTACCTACCTATGTAAAATATAATCAGATTGTACAATGTAAAATTTTAAATAATAAAACAAAGCCATTTTTAGAAAAAAAAAAGGAAGTGAACACGTTGCTGATGTATTAAAATAGGTCATTATGTTATGTTTCATTATCTTCTAGCGTTAGTTACCTTTATCTGTGTCATAGAATATTCCAAACACAAGTTTGAAGTTTCCATATGGAATATAATATATAAATGAAGTACTAAACTGAACTAAAATGACAACACTATGAAATACATTAGTCACATTCACATACATGTAGGTATCAGATATCACAATTATAGGGGTATGATATTACCTATTATGATATATAATGGATACAAACATAAATAAAGGTGGTACGTACGCTACATAAGAGATTTTCAATGTCACCCTTCATGTTGGTTGCGTTGCGTTTCATTTTATTTTATTTTTAATTTTCATCTTTTTTTTTTTACTGGTGTTGTTTAAATATATGAGCGTTTCATATTTTATGGATATTTTGTAATATTATGATGATGATGAAATTTTTTCCGTATTTATATACCTATATAATGTGACGGTAACTCTAGTGGTAGAAGATATCTTCTACACTTGTATCATAATAGTACTTTTAAAAAAGGGAAAAGTATGAAAAAAGTAAAGTTATCTATCTGGATCTACTATACATTTTTTTCTGCATAGCATTACATATATAACAATACCTTCAACAAGAGAGTGCTTTTTTTTTATATATTAAAACAAATTATATTATGTATATAAAATTGCTCTACAGTTTAGTATAAAGTTTGTCTTACTTTAGAAATATTCTTAGATTTAAATATACTGCTTGTGTTGTTTGTTTTTCATATCACTGTGCTGTAATGTAGTCTGTAGACACATTTATAAACTTATACATGACATACCATACCGACTATGACATCAGACAAAAGGAAAAAACTGAAGGGAAAATAAAAACTCTTTATTTTATGAATACTGGTGAAACACTCAACAACAAGATGAGCAGCTGCTGTTTGCGCTGTTAAATATAGAACAATTCAAAATTTTTTTTTAAAAAATTTCTATTTTTTTTTTTTTTATTAAATACTGCCATCATGATGACACGATCATCATTATTCTTTTCAAACTCAAAAGCTTTATATTATATTATGTGTATGTTTGGGGTTTTTTTTTACGATATGACATAGTGTGTATTTCGAATGTCATATAATATTAATACGATTAGAATATAAAATTATGGCAGCGATAATTGTTTATCCGTTTAAAAAGAAATACGTTGAATGAAAAGCTAACCGCCTGCAAAAGATTTGTGTACAATAATTTTGTATTTCAAAAAAAATAAAAAGAATCCCCTTTTTCTCAATGTCACCGTCAGGATTGTTAAGGAAGTGTTGATTATATATCAGAGCTATATGGAGTCATATTCCATTTTATAATACATCCTTTTAACTTGACGGTATATTGAATAGAAAACATGAGTAAAAAAAACGAAAATCATAGAATAAAATCAGTTTTTCGGTGTGCAAGCACAAAATTTTGTGTACGACACAACATTTCATCACGTATAAAAATCATAAATTTTCTAACGAACAGAAAATAAAATAATATATTCACACAAAATACGGAATAATATATCTACTACATTTGAAGCTTCGACTATAAGTAGAGATGAAACAACAATTTATATGTTCGAGTGAGTTTTAATGATGGCAATAAAAATTGCAGATAACTTCTCATTCCATATTAGAAGTTTCTTGGAAAAATACCACCGGTATGCGAATGAGTGAGTGATTGTGTGTTAAGAAAGATTTAATTGTAGTGGAAAAAAATATTTTTTTTTTTTTTATTTATGACAAAAGAATTGATATTGTTTCTAGAATATATAATTACATTCGCTGTATATAAAGTTTATTCCAATGTACCGACTTTGATGTTTTATATTATAAAATTATACAGGTCACGAAGGGCGCAAATGTATATGAGATACAGAAAATGTTATTATATGGTGTGATGAATAAGGTGATGAAGAAAGATTAAATAATATAAAATATACAAAAAAGATGATTTGCTTGCCTGGAGGGGAATCAAGGATTTTCGAGATAATAAAAAAGAATTAACGGCATTTAATATTTAACTACTTTCAAAATTTGTATTTAAAATAAAATACTGTGAAAATATTTTCACAAAACAGAATTTCATGGATCCCATTCAATGCCAGGGGGCAGATTAAATTTGGCTGGTTTATAATAACAAGCAAAATGAATTAATTATGTGAAATTTTGGTTCATATATTTCAAAAATATCTATGTTTTTTTTATCTTCAATATTTAATTTCTTTTTACTTAAATGCTTTTTGACGCTTTCATTTCGAAATGAAAAAGAATCAATGTGCATTTTGTAATTTCGAAAAAGGTAGCCAATTTCCGTTCATTGCTTGATAAAAACTCTGTTTATTTTATTTTGTTTCTATAAATTGATTTTAATCAATAAATAATTGGAACATAGATTTTTGTCTCCAAAAATACTACGTGTCGCAATCGACGATTTTTCCGCATTCTACACATTTAAGACTTTCGTTAAATGTTTTCTTTTTATCGATTTAAATAGTACCTAAGATTCAAAGTTTATTACTCAATATAATGAAAAGATCATTCAAAATAGCTCTTTATTTTGTTGTCACGTAACGTCAAAGCCACATAAAATTTACTGAAAAGTCTATTTATTTCCAATCAACTTCTTCATGTTTTTAATTTTTTTTTTATGATATTTAATACTTGAATATGAATAATTTGTTTACTTTTTCAAACTTAATTGAAATATATAACTTAACGGAATATTCAGAATACTAACTTAGTTTCTGAAAACTGTCCGGACAATTAATTTCCAAATACAGAGGTTGGTATCAAGAACCGAAATATCTACTGTATCACAAGAAATTAGCAAATTATTCCAAGCCGAAGTGCTCTGTTGGAGAAAACTTTTGAGAGAAAACCAAAAAAAAAACTAATTTCTCTTTAAACATTTTTAATTTTATTGTTTTTTATTTTTTAAATTTTTATTAAAAACATACAAGCTAACATACGGTGACAATTTTCAGCACCATGGCCGAGAATATTACTAAATTTTGTAATAATTTGAGCAATTGATTCTGGATCAATATTAAAAAATTGCAATTCCTATTTAATATCTGTCGCAATATTTTTAGGCAACCCTGAAAGTACAACGTTGAAAATTTGTTTATTGATGGCTCGGTATGTAATTTAGTATAATATTCAATGTTATCAGCATTCAATTTTAAAATATATACATACATTTATTGTATTCTTCTATATTTGACGTCATAATTTTTAAGCTTACGGACACTTGTTTAAAATCACATTTTATACCTGCATCGATAATAAAAAATTTAACAGACGTTAGATTAAATTTAGTAGTCTGTTATATTTATTGAGCAGTGGTTATGTGCCTTTGTTATTTTTGTTGCATTTCCAGCCATTACCAGCCATTAAGTTGTCGTTTTCTACGGCATTCTTTCTACGTAAAGTTTCATCATGCTGCATTGAACTTTCGCTATCGTTGTACATTGTACAATATAATATATTGAACCTGTTTTGTGTGCTTATATTTTTTGTTGTATTCAATCGACCTGTGCTGGAAGAACGACGATATTTACTGCCGTTGGTCATTATTTGATTTGCATTGTTGTTTCCAACTTGATCGAAACAAAATGTAGCCGATATGGCTACATTAAATTGTTATTCTTCAGATGAAATGGTTTTGTTCACTAAGTTTTGTTTAAATAAACAATATTATTTAGGAATTTAGCACTCAACACCGAAGCTTGTTGATGTTTAAGAATATTTTCAATATAAATAAGAAATAATAGGCAATTAGGGCAAATGGCGTGAACGTAGAAGTTTAAAAAATGAAATAAAATTCGACAAAAAAAAGGGGAATTTGACATTATAAGATCACGTTAAATACATCTCAAGTAATTTACAAAAATGTTATGGTCAAATTTCGCTTATTTCTCCTCGAATTTTATTTTCTATGAAGTTTGATACCTCAACGTACAAAATAACGTATACGCGGTTACGTCATTTGCCCTAACTGCCTACTAATAAAAAATAGTGTTTTCAATACAAATAAAGACCGCACGCTAATAAATATGTATTGGTGAACGAACAGCTAGATCAAAGCTTTAAACATTTGAACCTTAACTTTTGTCTTTACTTCATTTTTCAGAAATTTATAAAAAAAATTAAAAAAAAAATTATTAATATTAAAACTAATACTTATTTGCTTCGTGAACTTTTTTTAAAACTTTATTTCATTTTTTAGCATTCTTCACAAAAATGAAATGCATAGTAGTTTTTTTTGCAAAAACTTCTCCATGATTACACAGTACAGATATAAGAAAAAATCAGAAAAAATTGTTTTTGAAAAGGAAAACAAATTTTGAAAGTATCGAATAAAATCCGGAAAACCAATCCCGAAGCTGAGTTTTATTTTGTTGTTGTTCTAAAACTTGTCGTAATGAAGGTTTTTAAAATTTTACAACCTTATTGAGAAAAAAAATGAAATACACATAAAATGCGAGAATATTGAATTCATAAACGATAATAACTTCACAGAAATAGATTTAATTTTTTTTTTATAAGCTTTTGTGACCGATATTGTAAGTACTAGAATCGGCATCTTACTTTTTTATTTTTTTATTTTTCAAGAGTGGATCAAACCGTTTGTGATAGATTCAATATTGAATATATATTGTATAAATTTCACCGTTCGAATTATTGATATCTAACACAAAGTTTAAATTATTTTTAAAATAGAAAGAATATCAATTGAATTTGTGTGAAAAGGGATTGATTGGTGTTTGCCTTATTTAACTTATTCATTTCTTTCAAAAAAATTCTTTTTTCTTTGAATTATTTATTCTAAAATAACCGATACTGAAACCAAATTTGTTATTAAATATTCAAACGAAAATCTCACACTTCACATAAAATATTGGTCCATAATATTTGAAAATGGCTTGAATTACTTGGTACTTATTAGTAACCAGTTAGATATGTTCATGCAATAATATTTATTTTGATTATGCATATGCATTTAGCGCTATATTTTATACATATATAGTATTTGAAGATATGAATAAATCAAAACTCGTTAAATACACTTTTTTTTTGCTGCTTATTTTCATACCAACGAATCTTAAAAATATTTCTGTTACCTGTGAAAATGTTTCTGCAAAAATACCGGATTCCTCAAAACACATTTTTTAATTTTATATTGTATCAAAGCTATAGCCAATTTCATAAATAATACAGTTATATATAAATATTTTTTTGCAACTTTAATTTGTATTTTCTCTGTATATCGAATGATATTTTTTTAGTATCCAAAGTCATCAATTTTTTAAAGAATTCTTTTTCTCAAGTTACGGTGTCAAAACTCTTCTTATTTGTGATAACACTATATCAAAAATTATTTCTTTTTTTTTTAATTTGTACAGTTCAAAACTTTATTTTCAGTAATACTGTATCTAAACTTTCCTTTTTATCAAATATTGTATCAAAGCTCTTCATTTTTCATTTTCAAAATTCTCAAAATGTACAATCAATCAAAGCTACACAAAAATTTATAACATGATCCAGTATATGGTACTAAGCTATCAAGAACTATGAAAAAAAAAAATTATTGCATATGAACTAAACAAGCGCGATATCAGTTTAATGCGATTTATTTTAAAAAAATCTTCAGAACTATAATTAGCGAGTTTTGATTCCTGATGACTCATATGTGTATAAAGTAAAGTATTAAAAATATTCGCTTTAGTGCATGACTGAGTGGGATGAGTTCCTAATGTATATATACATTTTTATATCTTTCTTGTTCGTATTTTTTCTTTTCTTTCTTTTGTTCTCATGCCATTGCATGAATTGAATCATGTAAATGTAAAGTGTGTGTATGTGTGGTTAGCTAAATTTATTATAATTTATTTATTTACAAATGTTGTACTCTGTTCATATAAATATAATTATATATTGTATATACCTTGTATATACCGTATAGATGAACACGCGTTCTGTATTGTTGACCTTGGAAAAAATATTATTAAAATATCTAAACATAAATATATAATATTCAAAGGTTGTATCAGCTCAGAGCTGTTGTATAATGCATAAACCATACCACATCACAGACAAGACACGGAAATTAAATTATAAATTTTCCAATATGTTTATGTATAATGTATGGAAATATAAAATAATGTTTAGACGATATAATATATTGAGATAGCTGGTAAATACTTATGTTCGCAAATTGTAATATATTTTTCTTATTACATGAGCTGTCTCCTGTTCATTTTCAAATAGCAAGGATATAAATGTAAACGATATTATGTACTTTAATATTAAGTTGTTTTCTCATTGCCACTTTCAAATACATCGAACATTTTTGGAAAAGAAGATTATGCTAAATTATATGCTCAAAATAAATTTAAAATTGTAGCATTTAGCGTAGTTTCTTCAGAAGTCTGTTTAACTGTCATAAAAGATAATTTATAAGCAATTTTATAATTTAAATTTTATTTTCATAGATTCCTATAACTATATATAGATATTTACATACACAATTCGTACCATTTCTGAATTCATCCACAGTCGAGTCCACAGTATTATTTATAACACTGTACTTGAAAAATTCGAATTGGTTTCGGTGGAAGCCAGCAACACTTTTTTTTTTTGAATTTATTTTTTGTTCTTTTTAGGGGTAGGGAATTAGACCATTTATATTTGACCAGCAAACTTTTACTTTTTTTTTTTATGGATTTTACCGTTCTAAATGCGGTGCATAAAATTTATATCTCACGTACTTACTCTTATGTTCAGTAAATGAATATCAATGTATGACTTTATTTTCTTATTTTCATACATTATTTTATACTCTTTTATAAACAAAATATCCAAGAGACAAAAAATGCAAATAAAAAGAATAAAAATAAAACGTAAACAGCGTTGAAAATTGCTTTATGTTAAATTTATGTGCTTTTTTGTTACGTCATAATACATTTTTCAAGCAGCTCGAGAAATAGGTACGTTACGACTATAAAACTGTCGTCGATAATATAACAATTTTAAAGTACAACAAAACAAAAAAGAAAAAAAAAATATAGAAAAAACCCAGAGAAAAACGGAAAATACTTGAAATTGAAAAAAAAAAAAAAATACGTGCAACAACATATTCACCCTGTCTATGTATATAATAAGTAATGATACTGTGGATTTTTTTATGCGACAAAACATCAACCGTAATTTAAAATTAATTAAAATTAAAAAGTTATTACCTCCACAATGACGGTGAAAAAGAAGACAGTGGTGACGGGGAAGATCTTTTAAGATTGATTAAAATACATAACATAAAAGAACAACTATAAAACTCGTTAATTATGTGAGTGACGTGAATACTTTGTGCATATGCTAACATAAAAAAAAATTAAATTAAAAACATGTTTACTATTTTAAATTGAAAGTGAAAAGAGGGAAATATTAATATTAATAAAAGTGTTATATAATATTTTATTTTTACAGAATACATTGAAATATACAAAAAAGTATAATTTAAAAAAAATTATAATAATATTTAATAAACAAACTTTAATCCAGACAATATATATATATATATAAATATTTATATATATATTAAAAAAAAAAAAAAAATGAAAAGATGAAGTAAAGGTCATGAATAAGATATTTGGATCATGGTGGCCTTGGGGCCGTCAGGAATCCCAAACCATATTACCTAAACTAACTACATTGACCAGCAGAACAACCGAATCAACAGCAGCGGCGGCCACATCAACATCATCAACAACTATAGAAACAGCAAAAACAACTCTATCAACAACAATAACTACAGCATTATCATCATTAAATGACTCTAGCGATTTATATTTCAATGGAACCACATCACCAGCATCATCATCATCATCAAATTCTACAGCATCAGTTGTAGCAGCTGCCGACTCATTATTTAGTAACATTTCTCTATTGGGAACACATGACTTTACCGAAGATGAGTTATTATTTAGTGTCGTTGGATGGAATAATTCAACATTATTGTTATCGAATGCAAGCGATTTATATTTTGATACAGTGTCAGGAGCAACAAATGATAGCAGTATATCATCAATTAATGGTACAATAACAGCAACAGAAACAACATCAAACTGTACATTAATATTACTTACGGACGAAACAACATGGCAATTAGTTGAAATTGTTGCCAAATCGATTATACTAGGATTGGTTATACTTGCAACTGTTATTGGTAAGTATTTCAATTTCAGTATCTAACTTATGTTTGTGAATAATATCTCGCTTCATCGAATGAATACAAAATAAGTTTTGAGTGAACTTATTGAGTTAAATTTTAATTCATAATTACATTATTATGTATATAATAATGAAAATAAGAAGAAGAATGTAGAATTTTGTAATTATGATTTTGAACCAAAATAATATAATATAATATGTATTTTCTACGAAAATTATCATTTATTGATTTAGAAGAAGTTGTATAAAACTACAAACTATTGCAGTATTTCTATTCTTATAGGTACCAAGTACCTACTTATATTTCTTTCTTAAATACAAATCTTTGCAATACAAATATTGTTTCTATATTAAAATTACAGCGATAAAAGAAATTTCATATTGTATGATATATATTGCTATTTGTCTAAAATTTATAGATTTTCATTTCGAAACGGAAATGAATACTTATTTTACAATAAGGATGATTGAATTCAGATTATATAAGTGTTGCAGAAGTACTGATTATCGTATATGAAACTGCGATGCTTTATAATTTACCTACATATTTAAAAGATTTTCTCTTTTATTTTTATATTTTCATTTAATTACAAGCTATTTATTCAATTATTGCAAAGTCTTTGTTAAAATATATCCAATAAAAAGAGTAAAAAAAAAAAAATTTTGCAAAATTATTCTTTATGTGGGTATATACAGATATAAAATTGTAATTTTCAGGTCTTACACGATTATCATGAATATTTGCGAATGACATCATTCACTAAGTAAATGATAATCACATTAGATATATTCTTTATCAAATAATATTTTGAAATACATTTTATAAAAGATGATGAAAATAATGAAATTATAACTAATAAACTGTATTACACTTTTTAAAGCTGAACTTGAAATGGTACAAAAGTGAAAAAAATATATAAAGATGAGACACATGTACTATTTTTACATATTTTTATTTTTTAAATACACTGAATGTACCAAAATGGAATAATATTTAGGTCACTAATTTCTTGATTCTTCTTCTCATAAACATGAAATCAAAATCACAAGCAAGAAGTGAAAGAAAACAAGCTGCCAATTAATTCCTACAATGCTACTCGTACACGGTTTAATTTTTATTGTTTGATTTTATCAGGGCAAAAAGGTGTTTAGTCTCACGCTTTTTAGATATTAAAAATTAAAAATGATAGAAATGAAGGAACACTATTTTTTGGAATCCTCTAAAACTCCAAACCGAAAATTAGCTTAGGACAAGTATACGAAGATCTGTGTTCATGACGCACCTAAATATAAAGCATTTTTAATATTTTCATCGCTTTTATTTGAATTTCTATATATTTCAATGTCAGTTGGAAATTCAGTGCTAAATGCTCTAATTCATTGTATTTTCATGTATACAATCTTTGGTAACATTCAGATATATATAAATCAATCCAATAGATAGCTGAAACTTCAAATAATTGTCAGTAATGTAGATAGATCAATATCCATTATCTAACACATACGTGTACAAATATATACAATAAATCGAATTAGTTTATTTCGAAAAAATAAACTGAACTAAAATAATTATGCTAAGCAACTACAGTGTCCCTCGATTTATTTGACTTTTATAAATGATTGATTTTAGTGATGTTTCCTTTAAAATATCAAATTAATTACAGTAATGAAAATTCAAACACTAAAATATATTAAATAATAATTTAACTAAATATTCTAATACTGCTGAAAAATCTTTGATTATAACTCATAAAAATATATAATTTGTTATTACAATTGTAACACAAAAAAATGAATAAATGATAAATAAATGATTTTAGTGATGTAACAAATATCCGGTACCGGATATTTGTCGTAATATTCGACATCTGGCTAATTAATCTATTAGAACAAATATTTACCAAATATTTAAGCCGTTTTTTAAGATCTAGCTTATATTTGGTAATTGGTACTTAAAACTCTTTTTTTGTGCGCCGTTTAGCAGATTTTAAATATAAAAATATATATAAACAAAACACAAAACGAAAAATCTATGGAATCATGCTGCCAATGGGTGGTACAAGTACAAGACTTAATTCTTTTTAAACATGTATATTTTCACCAAAAAAAATCTGCATCTTTGGTATATTTCGATCATCAAAATCCGACCACTCAATCCTAATATTCAGGAAAAAGTGGTAAAAAAAAATTCACGAAACCAATACTTAATATTTTCCAAAAAATGAAGTAAAGAAAGCTTATTTCTTAGTATATTTTATTTTATTAAACTAGCAGCACCCTTGTAATTTGAATATTGAATATTTTGCTTCTTAGATTTATTATTTTTCTCATATTAATTTCACATTGAAATACTTAAGCGTAATTTGTTTTTGTTTATTGTTTATTTATATTTTTATTATATAGAAATATCCTTATTATGTACTTATAAATTAAATTGATTTAAAATGCGACTTTTAAAAAAAAAAACATTCGGCTAATATATTCAGCAAGTATTCGGCTTCGGTCCGGTCTCCGACTACGGGTATTTGCACCGATATTCGGTACCCGGTTTTTAAGAAAAACAATATTTGTTACATCACTAACTGATTTTATATCATTTTAACTTTACTTTTGATTATTGTCGTAGATGAATTACACGATGCAATTTTTAGGGTAGACAGACCACCCTTCTTCTGCCAGAAGATTTAAATATAGTTCCCAATAGAATATAACTTTCTCAAATAGACATTTAATTTAAAATATGTTCAAAATAGAATGTAGTTACGTTGTAGGGGAAAATTGTTAATGTGATTAGAAGAAAGTGATTTTCTGTGATTATTACATATTCACAATAAAAAAACCTTGTGATTAAAAAAATAAAAATTATGAGGTTAAAAAAATGTTTTTTTTAGCATGTGGTTTTACTTTATTATAGGTATGATAGTAATCAGGAGACAAAATACAACTCAGAAAACAATGGTACAATCAATATGAACGACATGAAAACAGGGATAAAAAAAAACTTTATTTTCAAAAAAAGTAATTAAATTACTTTACTACTTTGTAGAATTTGTAGAATTTATTTTACAGGCTACTAAAGTCTAAAAAAATATTAATGTACGTTGCGTGAGTGGGTCAAATTGACCACTTTCATTTTTCTTCTAAACGCGGCGTCGGACATAAAAATTATCCAATATCAACTCCCATTTGATTTTGGAGAGCTACATTTTTGTGAAACATAACACCTTCTAAAATGCCCCCCAAAAAGGTTATAGTGTAAATCTTTGACAATATTTCATCCCACTTAAACTATTTTTTATTTTTCTTTCAAACACAACCTTGAAAAGAAAAAAGCTGTTATAGGTATAAGAAAAATGAAAGTGATCAATTTGACCCACTCACGCAACATATACGTTATTATTTTTGTGGCGGCCATCTTGTTTATCGTACAAAAGTCTATATATTTTGATTTCATTTATTTACGTGAATTAGGAATTGTCATGAAATATCTGGGCTATACAATAAACGGATGAGATATTCTCACTCAAAGTACAGAGTGGCTCAAATTGATCCACTGGCGCAAGATTAGGGTTAATATAAAGAACAGACAATATAATCCAAATATATTATTAGTAGTGTTGCCACGAACTTCGGCCTGTTTCGGCGTTCCGGCCCATTACGGCTGATTTCGGCTAGATCTGTTTCGGCCGAAATTCACCAAAAATGTTTCGGCCATAAAGTCAAAATTTAGA
>JAABKK020038870.1:0-13700 GCA_011634745.2 Catotricha subobsoleta | reverse complement strand
TCGCTCTCACATGAATTTTCATTTTCAGTTTAAGATTAATACTTTTCATTCTTATGTGGACTGGCTCCTTACATGATCGTTTGGCTTTTTTTTTGTTCAAATTTGAAGTACGGAATTTATAAAACCGTGGAAATATCCATGGATTTAATTTATATCAATTTAGTTTTTATTTTATTTATTGCTTCTCATAAGATTTTGTTTGTTACTTCTTAATCAAATCGCATTTTTGTATTTTTGTTATTTAATTTTAAAATAAATATATTTTGCAGTTATTGTGGCGATAATATATTCTTTAGATGCCTTCAATACTATTTAAATTTTCTTTTTTTTTTATTCGGTGTACCGGTTTAATGGATTCAACCAAAAAATATGGGTTTTTTGGGTTCGGTTTGGTTCGGTTCGTATTCCCTGTTGGTTATGTCAAACACTCGAGTAAGAGCGTGGTAAGGGTTTCAGAAAATGTTAGCGCAAGGGTTTCAAATTCATATTTCACCATTAAACTCATTCATTATGCTCATTCGAAAACTGTTTTTGTACCAAAACAACAAAAATATAAGTTTATGTAAATAGGAAACGATTAAAATATAAAACGTTGAATAATTTTTTATTTATTATTATTTTTTCAGAAATAGTTGTGCAATTGAAACCTATATAGGCGAGCACGCGATGGGTTTCAATATTTGCAATTATTCATATGTAATTTATAGAACGATTTCTTGACATTTAATATACTTCTCGGATTTACCTAAGTTTTGCCACCGTCAATTTTTCATCTGGATTTCAAAATGATAATACTATTTCAGCAGCGACCGTTTTTAAAACAATTAAAAAAAAAAATCGGACATAAAACTTTGGTTTTGCTTTTTTGTCATATTTTCAGACGTTTTTTGTATGCGAATAACTTTTGAATCAGAAGTCGTACGAACAAAATTAAATAACGAAAACTTTTTTTTCTTAATAAATATTCTTGGGAAGTACTACTTACTTAATAGCGTTAACTTTAAGTTCTCGTTCATCATACTTATGGCCCTAAAAATTCAAAATATAAAGAGAGAATTATTATGAAAAATTCTATTTAAGTTTTCTTAAAAAATGCATTATAAAATTATTATGAAAATAGTTTGAAAATCACAATATTTTTTTTTAAACACAATTCCACTTTGAAAATAATAATTCTTTATTACGAAAATAGATTAAATTTGTCATAATCTTATATATAATTTGCGAGAATAAGTTAGTACTCAAAAGTTTAATTGTTATTAATTTCGCAATATCCGGATTACGACCACATATGCAAATTGCAATCAAAGAGAATAGAATCAAACTCAATAAATAATTACTAGTTCTTTTTTCTTCGCCGGGACGGTAACACGTACGGTCTTAGCTTGTTGCCTGTTTGATCCAAAAAAAAAAGGAAAAAAAAATAATTTTATTAAGTAAAAATCTTTTTTTAATCGTGGTTTTAAAAAAAATTATCAAAATAATTTATTCGTCAATAATAGAATTAATATAAAATGAAAAGCAAAATTAGTATTTTTGTGTGTTTATTTTTAATATTATTTTTCCTTTTTAAAACACGTGCTTTTTCATTAGCTGGCTCGAAGAAAGCCAGTCTTTCAAAAGATAAAAATAATTTTTCGCCCACACCAAATTTAGGTAAATTATTAGCAAAAAAAAAATGCTTACGAAAACCTAATTAAATTTTATGATTTTATTTCTATTTTAGTAAATAAAAACTTTTTCAAAAAATGTGATCCGTGCCCAAAAAGTGTTCATTGTGTACCAGCAATACAATGTCCAGCTCACATTCGCATGAAAACAGCTGATCGACCACAAATTTGTGATTTACCGCATGGGGGTCATGGGCTATGCTGTGCAACTGGTAGAAATCATACTGGTGCGATTATTTTATATAAATTTCGAATACCGTTTTTAATTATTTTCATTTAAACAATTCCATTAAATGTAATTTACCGTTTTTTTTTTTTTTAAACAAAGGGCCGAATGTAAGTACAGGCAAACACAGTCCATCGATTGAAACTGTTAATTTAAAAGTAATTCAAGAGGCACGTTCACATTTTGCTGGATTATTGAATAAAGAGAAGAAAATGATCGCTGTTCCAAAAGGTCATCCCGAATTTATGCACAATATGGTTTTTCGGTAAACTGCCACTGACAATTTTTTTGTTTTTTTTTAATATTAATTCTTGATTTTATATGGTTTTCAGATCATCACCACAAAGTTTATTGAAGTCAATTGATTCATCTCGTCGCGCTGTAGAGAGAGTTTTTGCAAGCCAAATATATAAAAGAAGGTAATTTAACATAATTCAATTAAGTATAAAAAACATCTTCTCATTAAAATCTAATAAATTAAACGTAATTTTATAGAGAACACATTCCAAATGAAGAATTTGAATTAGGTCATATTTCGGCATATCTTGATGGAACATCACTGGAGAGCGATTGTAATCGACAAATTGTTTGTCCCGCAAGTCCAACTAAATATCGTGCTCAAGATGGCAGGTGTAACAATCTAGCGAAAGGATCATATGGTGCTGCTGGTTCACCGATGGAACGTCTTTTGCCACCATCATACGATGACGGAATTTGGGAGCCGAGGTGAGTATAAATAAAATTTATTTAGTTTTTTTTTCAGTATTTTTTTTTTCATTCATATCACTTTTATCTCAATTTATGTATAGAAAATTCTCTGTAACTGGATCCCTTCTAACAAATCCCCGAACAATATCAAGAAACCTTCTTAAAGATAGTGATAGACCTCATTCAGCTTACAATTTATTGTTTATGCAGTTCGGTCAATTTCTTACTCATGATGTAACACAATCTGCTTCAATAACTACAGGTTTGATTAAAAAAAAAAAACAATAATGCAATTAGTTAAGTCGAAAAAGTGTTTTTAATTGAAGAGATTTTTTTTATAATTTTTTAATTTATAAGCTGATGGACAATCAGTATCATGTTGTGCAGAAGATGGATCCGGGGTATTGTCCCATGAATCTCTACATTATTCATGCTTGCCAATCGAAATTGAGCCTCATGATGAATTTTATGGACATTTCAATCAGGGATGTATAAATTTTGTTCGGTCGGCTTTGTCACAAGATGGCGAATGCAAATTGGGTTATGGAAAACAAGTATGATTAATAAAATATTTTTAATTTTTTGATTTTGTGTTGCTCGAATTATTTATTTATTTATTTAATATAATTCGTTTTCTCAAAGCTAAGTAAAGTAACACATTTTCTTGATGCTTCTGTAATCTACGGATCCGATTTAAAAACTCAAGCGGAAGTCCGAAGTTTTACCGGTGGTAAATTACGAATGATGGATGATTTTGGAAGAGAAGTACTTCCAATGACGATGGATAAAGATGCGTGTGTGACAGTGGAAAAGGGACCATGCTATTTTGCAGGTAACACTAATAAAACTCCTGAATTAATTTTACAATTTTCAATTGAGATAAAATTTTATATAAAAAACAAACAAACAAAAAATGCTAAATTTTAGGTGACGGTCGAGCTAACCAAATTATATCCTTAACTGCGCTTCATATTTTGTTTGCCCGAGAGCATAATCGTATAGCTGACATTTTAAGTACATTAAATCCAAGATGGTCAGATGAACTAATTTTCTACGAAACCAGAAGTATTATAATTGCAGAGTTCCAATACATTGTGTATAAAGAGTGGTTGCCGCATGTTATTGGTAACATTTAAAATATATTCAAAATATAATTTTAATAAAAACAATGTATTTACACATACAATTAAAAACAGGTTCAGAAACAATGGAACGGTTCGCCTTAAACGTTCATGAAAGTGGATATTCAAATGACTATGATCCTGAAGTAAACTCTTGCATTACAAGCGAATTTTCTTCGGCTGCTCTTCGATTTGGTCATTCAATTGTTGATGGAAAATTCTTGTATGGAACATTTATTTTGTTAATTTTAACAATTTTCAGTTTAAATACCCAAACTTAATCTATTTAAATTCATTTTAGGGTGCACAAAGGATCACAGATTGATGAAATAATCGATATACCAGATGTTATGTTTAATCCAGGTCGATTACGTCAACCACATTTTTATGATGAAATATTGCTTTCTCAAACACGTCAACCTATGCAAAATGTTGATTCAGCAGTAACACACGGAGTGAGTATGCATTGCATATATATGTACAGATGCCGCCATTTGGGTTACGACTTGACGGTCGGCTCGTACAATTATACATTTTATTCAGTTTCTATGTATTTTGTACTAAAATGAATGTTTTTATTTTATTTTCAGTTAAGCCGTTACCTATTTCGTGGAAGTATGCCATTCGGATTGGATCTAGCAGCTATTAATATTCAAAGAGGTCGAGATCATGGTGTCCGAAGTTACAACGACTATGTAGAAGTTAGTGGTCATCGAAGAATAACTAGTTTTGAAGAATTTGGTCCTGAGGTGAGTGTTTTTCATTTATCTACTTTATACAATATACATAATTCAATATAAACAACATTAATTGTTAAACTTGAAATAATTGAATTATTTAGATTGGTGGTAAATTGGCTTCGGTATATAGCCATCCTGATGATATAGATTTATGGGTTGGTGGTTTGCTTGAATCAGCTAATGGTGATGCATTATTAGGATCTACATTTGGAGACATTATTGCTGACCAGTTTTCAAGATTTAGACAAGGAGATAGTTATTTCTTTGAGCATAGTCCTGATATTAATCCTGGGTATTTCAGTCAAGCACAATTACAGGAAATTCGAAAAACCTCAATTTCCAGATTAATTTGCGATAATTCGGATGGAATCAGAGCTCAAAGTCCTCGAGGCTTTATTCGACCAGATGTTCCTGGGTAATATTTAAGCTATTTACTAACTATTGAAAATTGCTTAGTTTATTTTATTTATTCTTATAGCAATACACCTGTATCATGTGATGATTTCGCTTCAATACCAACACCGAACTATACACCCTGGCAAGAAGTATAGAAATAATTTTGTTTATTTTTCTATATATATATATATATATTAAAATTATTAAATAATGAATTAGGTTATATAATTTATGTTTAAAAAAGAAATTTATATTTATTAGTTTATAAATACATTAATTGTAATATATTTATTTGAAATTATATTATTCACTTTTATACCGAGATTAAGTTTCTTAATTATTTTCTATATTTCCATTTGTTATATAATTTTTCGCTAACAAAGCAGATAAGAGACAATAGAAGACCCCCTTCAAGAACTATAAAAGCACCTTCAAGATGAAACATATTCAGCTTCTTGTGAACGGTTGTATTTATTATTATTATTCTCTATTAATACATAATTTTATTTTTTTTTACTATTCATATTACATAAAATACTATTGTGTTAATTTAACTCACTTCATGTGAAGTAGCTCTTTGGATAGAAATATCTTTAGTCCAATAATCAATTAGGCCTGCCTCAATTATTTGCAAAAGAATTGTATTAATTATTGGTAATAATGGGTGCCCCTTAAAAAAAAAAGAAATTAATTTAACGCCTTCAGTTGATTATAAGAAATGGTAATGCTTGCACAATATTATTAATGCATACTTTCAATAAAATTATTTCAATAGGTGGTGATACAATATTTTGTGCGAAAGCCCTTATAGATGGTTCACCTGCAATATTCATGTATTCACTTTTTATGTATTCGAAATAACGCCGACTCACGGCCATTACAAAATTTCTGTTGTGAATTAAAAAATTAAAAATTAAAATATTTTTATTGAAAATTTCAATATACTTACTTGTTTTTTGCTACTCTTTCTAAACATTTTGAAGGTTCATCACAAATTTGATAATTTTTTAATATAATGTCAGAAATTTTGTCATTTGTGTATTGTGTTAATTCAAAAAAACGTACAATTGAATGGGTCATGCCAATTTCCATTTTTAAATTTAATATGTCTTCAATTCTCTCAATCTAAACAGCAATAAAAATCATCTTAATTTCGATAAAAAAAAAAAAAAAACAGAGAAGTGAAAACGTTATAGTTTGTGACATGAATTACTTGTTCTCTGTGTCTAGGAGTTGTAATCATACTAATAAGAAATGTGGTATATGCTGAATACCAGAGCAAACAAAATAGTGACCAAATATATATAAATATTCGTAGACGAATTGTTTTAGGGCTGGATTGTGGAAAATTTGCAATCAACATTCCCGATATTAGAAGCAGAATGTTATCAAAATATTTATATGTAGATTTTTCGTTTGTAACCGTGTTGCTAAGTAACCAAACTACACAGCACACAAGTATATAAACGATAGCACTTATATACCAAACATATGGTTGAAATATATGTATTAAACCTATCCATTGTGGCAGTGCATCTGAGAATGGTACGATCCATGTTATTTCATCCTTAAAATATGATATTCGAATTTAATAATAATTAATTTGATAAATTAAATATTCGCACTTGCATGTACTGTACTGTAAAATCAAATATTTTATGCATGTCTTCAGTTGGAGTAATGGTTCCAATTATCAAATCAGTTTTCTTTTTAAGTAGAGCACCTAACATTCCAGTGCCAAATGTCCTATTATTATAAATATGGCCCAATCCATCGAAAATACTTAAAAGTAATTTAGATTTTTAGATATTTGTAATTCAATTTTTCATGAACTATAAAATTAATAAATTATATTCAGTTTCGAATTACATTAATTTTAAAAATATGATCCGTACACAAACGTATTACACCTTTTAGTGTGTATATAAAATTTAAAATGAAAAGTAAATATTTAAAGTATAATTATAAATCGATATTTAAAACGAGATTCGTGTGTACATTGGAAAATAGCAGCCTTAACCTTAACTATCATAAGACCTCTTAGGATTGTTTTTATTAATTGATATTTAACAAAATATTAAGAAAATATTATGATGGATTTCAATAAATTATTTTTTGATTCAACAATAATAAACAGGAAAAATAAAAATGAATGGTATTAGGGGCCATTCAAATATGAGTTTAATTCAAAATGTAGTCCGAGAGAGTATATAGTAGAGTTGCTGCAGAACAGCAAAAAAAAAGTTCGGCCGAACCGAAACTTTCGAACCGAAACTTTCGAACCGAACTTAAGAAGTTCGGCCGAACCGATCCGAACTTTAAAATCGAACCAAACCTGAGAAAAAACCAAAAAAAAATCTGATATAAACGAAAAAAAATCAATTAATCATTCAATTTTTACCAAAAAATATATAAAATTAAATACAAATACATATTATTAAGCGTTACAGCACTAATTTAGTATTTAGGTGAAAACTAGACTTAAGTTTATATTTATTTTAGAAAAAAAAAATATTTTGTGAGGAAAAATAATAGAAAATGTTCTGCGAAATGTTCGAATTAATTTTAAAAGTTCGGCCGAACCGAACCGAACCGAACCTGTTCTGCGGCAACTCTAGTATATAGTAAAGTTACTGTAATGCAAATGTAATTGAATCATGATTAAAAAACACACATTTTAAAATGTAATTCATTACAATACTTTTGGTACTCTGGTTAATATTTAGTTGCAATATCATTTGAAACCAATAAATAATATAAATAATTGTAATTACCTAAAAATTGGTAAAAAGTTCAATTTTTTAGCTATCGTTTGTAGCAATTTAATTTCAATTCCGTCATTCATCACAATTACTTCGGAACTATTATATGGATTTCCAGCATTCGGTGGTAAAACAAATGGTGGCCATATTGTTGTTGATACTCTAATTGGACAATTATTTAAGTTCTGTGGTACCTGCCGTTATTATAAAGATGATTCATTAAAATTTTCAAGTATTGCCCACGAAATGAAAAATTCAATTAACCTTATCGGGAAAAATTTCTAAGTACTCTGGTGTTATAAAATTGTCTTTACAAATTCCAAGTTGAATATAGTGATCTCGTTGTTTACCACAATTTCCCGAATTATAAGGAAACATGGTTAATATCTGGTAAAATGTATAATCATTATTATTATTATCTGGTATTAGTATGGTATACATTGGGTTGACGGCTTCTCTTTTGTGATTAGAATCTGTCATAATGTGAACTAATTTAACAAGAGATTATTTTTCCAACAAAACAATTAATGCAGGATTTATGAATTGCGTACAAAATAGGTATAATAAAATAACCAAAATAATAATATATAACTTATTACCCAACCCATGTTTTTATTTGAAATAAGGATATTCTTAAGAAGACAATTAAAATCTTAAAAGCTTACGATTAATAGGTAATTTTAAGAATGAATTTAAGAACTTAATAACACCCAATTGCCCTCATAAAAATATAAACTACATACTTGCATATCACAACGAAAATAAAAAAAAATTAAAAAATTAATCAATTTAAGTGAATATAGATAGATAAGGTACTTACTATTGTTTTATCTAACGTTTCAACAGGTAGCATAATCGTTATATTAATCACAAAATATTTCCAAAATGATGTAAATATATATGTCGCCAGATTTCTCCAATCTTTCACTAATCCATCAAAATAAACATAAAAATACGCATGTGGATTCCAGGATGAAGTTTTAAGTAGTAATTCTTTAATCATATCACAATCCATTTCTGATTTCATAAATAATATATAGTTATGAACTTTCTCAATCGACGAAAACTATATAGGTATTAATTAAATGACTTGTCATTTATTATAAATTGAAATTTCATTTCTAAAAGATTTTTTTACTTTATCACGATGAAAAGAGTCTGCCTGCTTTATCATAATATTCCAATTCATATTCTCCATCAATTTCTCGATAATCATATTGTACGTGGACTTTGGAGTACTTTTATTGGTTTTATATTGCAATTGTAGGCCAGATGTTACAACACATATAATTGATCCATATTGAAAATATTTATGGACTATTGTTTGGGTACATTGTGACGCAGCCTCTTGTAATGCAAATGTGTTCGGTTCAAAATTACGAAGACCACCAAAACTATTGTTAATGCAACAACAATTTAATATTGTAATAATGATAAGTACGGATTCCTTAATATTACAATTCATTTTGATTTGGTATTTTATCAAATCGTATAAGTATAACTTCATACAAGAATAATCGAGAAAGAATTTTCTATTCGTTTATTTGCAATAATGCTATGCACTCAATACGAAAATTTGTGTGAGTTGAATACTTCTTGCCGAATCATTTTCAAATGAAATATTATATTAATATAAAATAATCATGAGTAAATTACAAGTTTTGTTCAATTTACAAAATAACATCATCGACAATGTTGTATAATTCAGTAGAATAGCGACAAGTATAAGTTTTCATTGGTATATCTATATATGTTTTGTTTAATTCGTGTAATGTAAAAACAATACTTCATTTAAATATGTTATTTTGTTTGTTGTTTGAATCTCATTATGAATATAAAATATTAATATGTTGCATACATGCAATCCAATATCATATCATATTGCATATCATTAATCATGATTATTTTTTTATAAATGTTATATTTTATCGTTCATTAAATTATATTTGAATTTTGTGATGATTCCATTTAACGTTTTAAAAAATTGAAAATCTATATATCTATATATGCTTATTTATGTACACTAAACACACATTATACAAATATTATATTACCTCAATACATATATGTATAATTTAGGGCGTTTTTTTGTTGTTGTTGTAGCCATATTTAAACCTTATCTTCATCGATGTGTTTTAGATTTTATATTATTATTACCTGTGCCATTTTGCTAGTTTTTTTTTAGAAGCAAATCTAGAGATTAATATCGTACTTCAATATAATACATTGGCTGATATTTATAATTTTCCGTTTGAAATTTTTGCTATATTTCCGCTTCTTAAATTTTATTAGGGGTTTAAGATGATGTCTTATATGTCTTTTATATATTTCTCTAATGTGACATTATTGGTTTTTCATTTGTCGAAAATATTTTAAGTATTTTTATTAATGTAAAATAGAAAATCATGTATGTAAGTATGTATGTAAGTATGTGTAATGTCTATGTTCATATTATAGTGTTGAAGAACCCCTGAATATCCTAAATTTTTCCCTCACCCGAACTATTTGAATTTACCAATTTTAAATAGAATAAAACGCATATTATTTTATTTAGCTGAATTGCTTGTACTTTGGAAAATAGAACGGGTCAAAGTTGTGAATGCATTTTAGAAAGTTATAACTTTGTGATACTTGGAACCGATTTTAAAATTATTGGAATTCTGGTTTCGAGCACAACCTCGATACTTTTTGAAGGCTTTTAGCAAGCAATTTAAAAATTTCTTTTCAAAACGCCCAAAAGTCGGCTGTGATTATAATATTTGAGAAGGTTTGAATATTTGAACAATAAAATATTCAGAAAAATTACCAAAAATATTTCTTATAGGGTTTTATAAAGCGGAATGATAATATGCACATTACATTATCTTGCATACATTTCGAACGCATACTTCGTATACACCAGAGATCTGCATGGATACACAAAAGTTATCC
The DNA here is from genome assembly GCA_011634745.2 of Catotricha subobsoleta. Taxonomy (NCBI): domain Eukaryota; kingdom Metazoa; phylum Arthropoda; class Insecta; order Diptera; family Cecidomyiidae; genus Catotricha; species Catotricha subobsoleta. Next base: position 3,146 of record JAABKK020038870.1, on the reverse strand, counting down.
ATGTCCATGTCCGTCTATATTTCTGAAAGGAAATGTTCTCCATCTCCATGTCTGTGTCCATCAAAGTCATTGTAAATATATCGATTTTTATAAATCACAAAAACAAGGCGTTTATTTTTGTATATTTCTGCTAAATATTATTTACTAAGATAATAAATAGCAGAGAATATTATACTAGAAGAAAGGTAATATGGGCAATATGTGACATTTAAATACAAAAAAAATTGGTCAAAAATATTGCAGCGAAAGCACCTTTGATTGTCAAAAATTGATTTTACCCAACAACAATTTTTAATTTAGAGTCTTTCAGTCTTATTCTTATTTATTTGTTGTATTTCCTCATTTATTTATTGGAATATTAATAGTATATATATTCTCTAGTATTTATATTATTAAGTACGTGATTTAAAATTCAAAAAGAAAAATAACCAAAGGATAATTAATTTCTCGTTTAAATTATGCATTATGGTGTGAAAAAAAATGTTTTTTTAATATGATTTTATAGCATTTGATACTAACAAAATAATATTATCCATTCATATTTTGATTGATGTTTTTGTGAAATTTCAATTTATAAATTAACGCAAAGAAAAAGTAAGTCACTTTTACATTTTCACATTTACTGTATTTTTGTTTTTTTTTTGTTTTTTGGTTGTGTATTCGAATTGGGTTTATTTATACATAAATTTGATTTAAGATTTCACATTTTGTTTATCCCCTTGGGAAAGAATAAATAATATGACTCCAGATTTTCTATTTACGTGTTTAGTTTATGGTATGTGCATGTGCTCTTCAAGAGTATCAAGTTTTCATCATTTTATATAATGTTTGTATATCCAGAAATTTTATCAAAATAATACAATTAAGTAAGTAACTATATGATAATATATTGAGTAACGTTTTCTTTTATTATATCTGTTCTATCATTTTTCTTCCTTATAAATATATAAAAAATGATAAATGGCAGTTTATTCTCCATTTAACGCCGGTTACTGAAAAACATAATTTCTTCTGGATCTTATTAGAAACAATATGAAAATTTCATTAGTATCTTTATAAATAAATTAAATATTTTTTCTTTTATTTCCAGTTCTAAAAGGAAACAAGAATACAATTGTAAATGGAATTTAAAACATATAAAATGATGGTAAACAAGCTGCCAATGGACTAACCGTGGATTCTCACTAGAACGTTTTGTTTTTCACACACATATAAAGAAAGTTGTTAATCAACCCTGCAAGGCGCAAAACGTTCTTGTGAGAATCCACTCTTTTTTTTTATATTCATATTTTTTCTTCTCAATATTTTGTGGTCGGACATAATTTATTGACCAATAGACTCAGTATTTTGTGCTCTTGAAAATATATGTGGTTTGATTTCGATCTGATCAGTAGACATTGAGAAAATTAAAAAAAAAAAATGTTGACCGTTCGCCACAGATTTGAATTCTAGAATCCAAAAACGAAATATTTCACAGCAAAAACATTTACATATTCACGAAAATAAAATTCTCCGTTATTTGGTATACACCCAAAATCTAATTAATATTTTTTTTTCATTTGGTAACATTCTTAACAAGAATGAAAATTTGTAACAATCCATTGGCAGCTTGTTTTTTTCAAAAATAATGTAAAACAAAGCAGCTGAGAAGAAAAAAATTCTTTATACTATTTATATTTTGTAATGATAATGAGTTAAAATCAATTAGATAAAAGCAAAAACAAAAAAAAAACCAAAAACAAAATTAAACTTATATATAATTAAACTTATGACAAGTAATATTTTTGCTTCATGCCTGCTCAGTCCAATTATAACCCTGAATTAGATAAACATACTCCACTCTACATGCTACTGACTAATATAGACATAATGTCTATGCTAAGACTTTCTATACAATATTATTAGAAAATTATAAATAGAATTTTTATACCTACGTGCAAAACTACATTTATCTACTCGAAATTGTCAGTAAATACAGTTTTTTAGTGCTGTAATTTATAAAAATATTATTATAATAGTTCATCTACGTTAGTTATTTAATGGTGACATATGCGAAAATATATATATATTTTGTTTTACGTAAGTATCTATAAGATATTTATTGCTAATAATATAATGAATATATTTATTATACACTCCAAGAGATAGGGCTTGATGATAAGTAAGGCACATACAAGGCACATCGTATAATATTAAATAGCAGTCCTAACAAAATATAAATCTTTATTTCTACCTCTGTCTCTTTATCTATATACATACATACATAGCATTCATACTTTATTTATGTAATATCCTTATGTTATGAAGCTCATTCTATTTATATAAATATGTGCTTTAGGTACGTTGTACGTGTACCTAAAAATCAATCTATTTGAACAAATTGAATGTTGGTGCAGGTGCTATTCATATTTATTAAAAAGTCTATCAACAATTTAATAAACATTTAAGGTTTCACAACCATTATCGAATAAAGTTAACCAAATTAAAGATATTTAATACATATTTGCCATTCAATTTTAATTCAACTCTGATCAAAAAAAAAAAAAAAAACTGTTTGGGTTTATTATTCGAAAATCTATTGTCCGGAAAAGATGTATTGTGTGGAGATTCAGTGAAAATATATATTTTATTGATATTATTATTTAATTACCATAAAATGTAATAATAATATAGTCAATTACATATTTTAACTCAGAAATTTTGACTAACATGTGGTGACCTATAATACAAGTCAATATATGATATATTTTAGTTTAGAAATAATAATGAATGAAATGCATAGATACATAAATATAGCACAGTTAAAGCCGAATTATTGTCTCGGTAAAGATGAGTTCAGTTATCAATTTGCCGATATTTATTTTTTAGAAAAATTAATAATAAATGAATTACAGTTAAACACATTATGAACTAAATGCGACTAACGAATATTTCCATTATATAATAAGTAATATTTCTTAAAGTTAATATATATTTACAATAACATACATTTGATATATCAAGTTAAAGGAATATGATTAGAAATGGGATTATAGTACAAGACAGGGTTGGCATAACTTTTTCAATTGTTTAAAAAAGTCACGTCTTTGTTTTTTAAACCCTGTATGGTTTTTGGGAGCGGACCGATGTCATTAGAATAGGGTTTA
>JAABKK020038859.1:0-13702 GCA_011634745.2 Catotricha subobsoleta | reverse complement strand
AGCCCGCTTGCTTATGAGAGCATGTTTACGTGCAAGCCAAAACCTGATAGGGTTGTAGAGCTAGAAGAAGAAGAAGAAGAAGCCTAAGAGAATTATTTATGCTATAAAAATAATTTAATAGTTTTATCATTTTGTTTAAATTAATTTATTTCGATTAATATACATAAACAATGCAGGGTGTCCAGCGTCTACATATTTTTACTACTCTTTCATATTTTTTTCGACTATTCTTCATACAAACTTTTCATAATTTTCCGAAAAAAAAGTAGGCGCTGAAGTATATCCTGATTAATGTGCACTATATCGATATCAATTATAAGCCACAAGTAAGCAATTATTATAAAATGTATTTTAAAACTTCTTTGAATAATTCACTAAGCTTACAGCTGTTCTCACAATCTATGTGCATGGTAAGAACTTACAAGTCACAACAACAATATATTGCATCCGCATGCACATGCGTAAATTACAAATAGAAATTCTTGATACATTGTTGCATTGCAATGCAATGACTAACATGTTTCAGAACAGAAAACTTGTTTTGTTCATCTTCTTGTTTTTTTTTTTTTTTGAAATAAAACTAGTGATTGTGTTTAATTAACAGGGGTGGACTGGCTTAAAAATAAAACTTACCCATATAAATCTGAATTAAAAGCCTCGGCTAATAAAAAAAATAATTTAATTAACATCAATTAAAATTATTCCAACTCTTAGTGTTTTTCTTATTACAGCCTCAAAAACATTACAGCTACTAGCTAGTCCAACCGTGTTAATAAATTTGATTTTATCAGTTTATGAATAAAAAAAAAAACTTCTTACTTTCTAGTCAAGGAGCTATAGAAGTCGACAACATTTTTCAAATGCAGAAGAATAAAGACGAAATGTTTCACGAAGTTGCCGGTTAAGATTTTAATATCAGCCACCATGTAGAAGATAATGTTATTTTAAAGAAATTGTAAATAGTTCTTTGATTACTGATGTTCTTTTCGTAAGTGAGATGATTGATGATTTCTCATTTCATAACACGTAAAATCTCAGTAATTCTCAGTAAATCTCAGTTTGCTCACTACCTCACTTACCAAAAGAATATCACTATTATTTATTTAATTTAGCTTTTCTTTTACTCTGCGTATATTTAACAATCCCCTGACTGGGATAGGTAGGACCACAGGTCTTTTGTTTTATGCGGGGGGTTATATTTCAAAATATTTTTTATTTTGAACTTCCAATCAAAAACATGATAGTCCCCACTGCGCACGTCTGCTTAGGAAGTCGGGAGAGTTAGGTAATCTTCAATATAATAGAGGAGCAGTTCTCTTCGTGAAATAAAAAAAAAGAACAAAGGAAGGAATTGCTGATGCTTCCAAAAAGTAGAAATAGTTGGGGTTTCAGGGAAGTTGTTCTCCCTTATACTGTTGGATCAGTCCGCCCCTGTTTAAATACGTTATAATTTAAACAAGCAATTTAGTTAGATAGTTTATTTATTTTTTATTCACTTTATTACTGATTTGAATAATATTCAATATTCAATTACATCTTAGTTTTTTTTTTTTTAGTTAATTTAAATTAACTTAATCACTACTTTACTTCAAATTACATACGATTAGGTAATAATAAATACATAAAAATATAATTTCTAAGAATATTTTCATAAAAAAAAAATGTTTAGATTGAATGTTTTTCTTTCAAAGGTGCACATTTAGATATATTAATTACACATTTTATGAATGCGTTTCGGTGCATAGATTTCGCTAAATTAATTGACATCATATTAAAATGTCTATAAACCTAAACCAACCATTAATCATTTGTATAATTTGGGGGAAAAAAACGGAACAAATGAGAAAAAAAACAATGGGAAACTTAAAAATCACTAAAATATTTAAAATTTAAAAAAAAAATCATATCATTATTGATTGTTTGCTTTTTTCTTTTTTTTAAAAAAAATACCGGCTTCGAATGCTTTCATTTCATTTTCATCTATGTAAATCGTTTCACACTTTGACAGTACACAGTACGAAATAAACATTTTTTTTTCTCCTTGAATAAGTGTAAAATTGACAGATTTTTTCTTTTCAATAATTTTTTTATCATTTATTTATTTATGTTAATTAGGACAATTTTGAATATGATGGTGGCGAGAATTTCTTGCGTAAAAACTTTATGATGTATAATGGTAGACAGGACACCAATGTGATGACAGATACTTTCCATAAAAACTCGTAAGACCAAATAAATTCCCGATCTGTCAAATATTATAAAAAATAGAAATAAATATTATAAAATATAGTTTTTTTTATTAATATGAAAATGATTCCAATTGGATCTTACCAAAATATTCGTGTAGCACTGCTAAGGATATTAAATATAATAATAAACTGAATATTTCAGCTAAAACCATTAATCTGAAATTAGAAATAAAATTAGTTTCAAAGAAAATGTGAATAAAAAAAATGGTGAAGTTTCCGTGGCATTGATGTATATCCGGATGTATAATGGAATAGAAATATAGGTCAAAACAGAAAAGGAGATTTTAAAAAATCCAAAAACTTTCTTCTGGAACCGTGAGAAAATTCCGAACTTCCTGTATTCGACCTAGATTTTTGCTTCAATAGACACTCTAAATATATAATAGATTTAAGACTGATAATCTATCATCAGTATGTGAAATACGGGAATCAGTTAAATACATTTTCAGATTTTATTTATTATTTACCTATGCCATGTACGTATTGTTAGTGCAACCATAATAAGTTCAGTTAATATTAAGGATGAAAAACTAATTGCCACAATGTGAATAAATTCATCTTCGAATAGTATTAATGCGCCATACATAATTACACCACCTAAAATTTGCGATAATGTTAATACAATTATAATGTACTTTAAGTTAAATAGAAAAAAGAAGAAGAAAATGCGTATGTTATTATTTAAATTCGTACCTTGATATATACTAATCAGAACCCACATAAAGAATGTTTTATAGCTAAGACTTCGTCCTTTAGATAGTTCTTTGTAAAGTTCTGGATATGTTACCGCAACGTATGAACTAATGTCTTGATCTAATACCAATGAAAATACAGGAAACATGGTGTATAATGTAGCATAACCAACCATAAGAAATCCTTGATACAATGCAACCGATGATAGATAAAAAACGGCTGAAAAAACAGCTTGCATTGTTGAAATGATTAGTCCACGGTGAATAACAAATTGGGATAAGGCTGCTGATCGCTTATATGATCGTCGACCATGTACTAAAAGTAATTTTGCTATATGCGCGAATGATGGTATACTGAAATCACCGGCTAAAGAAGCTTGACGTCCTTCCCTACCTTCGATGCCAACACCTTTACTCGCGAGAAAAGAATAAATTACATTTAAGTAAATATTATGCATGGAAAAGTGGTATTAACTTAAAAACAAAAAAAATACCAGCATCAGATTGTTGAATCATACTGACATCGTTGCCACCATCACCAACGGCACAGGTACGTTTTCCGGTGTGTTTTTGAATTAATGAAACCACCTGCGCTTTTTGTGTTGGACTGCAACGACAACATACAACTGCTGGACTAGCAGTTGCTAATTCCATAAACTCATGTTGATAATATTGCAGACAAACCTCTAAACTTTCACCCGAAACAACTAGGGCACAATCTTGTTTCCGTCGAAATTGATTTAATTCTAAGTGTGCATCAGTTCTTGTTAACACACTTTTTAAAACATGTAATCCTTGATTTCTGCCAACAAGATGTGAACTCTTTGCAATACATGTAGCTGTTTCTAATTTATCACCCGTTAACATCCATATTTTAATGCCAGCATTTCGTAAGAGTTCTAGTGTAGGGCGAACACGCTCTTGTAGACGATCCTCAACACCTGTCAAGCACAATAATTCCATTTCTCTTTCCAATGATTCAATAACAGCTGACACCTTGACTAAGCGATCGGTCACACTCAGTCTAGCTGCATTGTATCGTGTTTCGAAATCACTATACTGATCATCAGTTAAAGTTTTTTTGGCAACAACCAAAGTTCTTAACCCTTCTCGAGCCATATTACCACTTTCTTCATTTAACCAATCATTGTATTGAACAATTCCAGCCATTACAACATCAGCTCCCTTCAAATAAAATGTAATCTCACCTGTACTGATTTCTTTAACGATGATACCCATTCGTTTACTCTCACTTGTGAATGAAAATACTTGAAGTATTTGAAAGCGCATCATACCATTATTTAACGAATTCAGAGATAGAGTACTGCCATTGCTGCTTGTCGGTGAATTCAATTCAATTTTGGAATCACCTGATAAGTTTGTCACAGTTGTATTAATTGAAGCATTTTCCGTTAAACTTTTCTTCATTGATCTGTTAGTATTACTGAATGGATTTTGTAGCTGAAGTGTCATTGAATTTAAATCACGCGCAACTAATGCCAAGCCAACTTGTTCAGTCCATTTTACAAGCGCTATTTCATCTGGACTGGATGCTTGATAAGTAACATCATCAACTGTTTCCTTTGAATTTTCAATTGAAATGGATTTAGTTGGTGAACCACTAGTACTAGTACGTGTATTGTTGTCTGATGGGCCAGTTAGCTTAGTATTGTCATACACAGGTGTTACATTATGACATAAAGCTAATGCTTTCACAGCTTCCCAGACACGCCAACCTTCTGGTCGACGCAAACGTGTGGTTGAAAATACTGATGTCGGCCTTACCGGTGTTGTGACTTCAGGCTGATTTATGTTTGTGCTCAACGATTGAATTGTAGATGCAACTTCATCAAAGGAATCATTTCCATAGGCAACAGTGCCAAGATGAATTTTCTTAAAGACCATTTCATTTTGTGTGAGAGTACCCGTTTTATCAGTTAAGAGATAAGAGATTCGACCAAGTTCCTCTGGAATCGTTGTTGATCGAACAACTGTTCCCTTAATCTCAGGGTCATTCTGAATTTGCCATGAATAAAATGCTTTACCCATATCCAAATTAACTCTTAAACTGATAGGAATAATGTAAGAAAATAATAACACGAATCGGAACATATATCTAGATTTTGATAAATTTTACAATTTTTTAATAAATTATACATATTATTAAAAAGTAGAAAAACAATAAAATAAATTCAATTACCTGTACCAAGGACCATTGAATCCCTTTAAGCACATCATAACCAGAGCCAATCCAATAACAGCACAAAATAAAACTTTTGTTAAGCCATTTATTTCCATATCGAGAAGACCAACTTTGGACCGTGGCTGTGAATTATTCATAACACTTCGTGTTTCGCATCCTGTATAAACCACAATTCCAGTGGCTGTTCCAGCAGCAACAACCGTATTTGCCCATAATGTATTTTCAACATCTAAGCTTTCTTCTTCAGAACCAACTTGCTTCGAAAATGTTCCAATAAATGAATGAATATCTTTTTGTGGCTTTTCAATATAAATGCTGCCACCAATATTATATAATTCCGCATCGTTTGCCAGTTTTTGTGTCGTTGGAACTGCCAAACGTAATTTCCAATCAGTTTCACCATCCAGTTGATCAGTACGCACAAAAACTGCACCACTCTTATCACTTGTTCGCAATAAAACTAAATCAGCTGGTACTCTTTCATCTTTTTCAACGATTATAATGTCACCAACCTACCGACAAAATCATTGAATATAAATGAAATAATGAAACAATGAATAATAGTAATAAAAGGATATGCTAAATTAAAACATACTTTTAATTTCGATGATGGTACCAGCTCTGGTGGCTTATCAGGTCCAACGCATTTTCGATATTTCTGTGAATTCACTTCATGATCACGCTGATGACGTCGAAAATCATCAACAGCTTCACGACAAATTGTTACAGTTAAAACAAAACCTAATGGTCCCCAATATGTGTACAGGTAACCAATTCGAATGTCCGGAATAAATTGACTCAATGCCATTATTAAGAAATATAAATTAAGGAAAAATCGAAATTGTTCGAACAGAACTAATGGCAAAAATGTTATAATGTTGTATTTCTGAAAAATTGAGAAAAAAAAATCATGTAGAAACAAGTTTTTATATTGATTTGGCAAAGAATATGACAGCGACAGGAAGAAAGAAAATAAAATTGTTTTAATGACATTCTTTTTTAAAATCATTCATAATATTTCTTAATAACAGATTCGAATAAAAAAAAAAAAACAAACATTCCAAACATAACGAATAATCAAATAAAATTTTCATTCTGTTCCAGCAAGTGTCTACTTGATAAAAATATTACAATTGTAAATAAATATGGCAACAAAAATCAATTATAAAAAATAATCTATAAAAAACAAAAATATCAATAATTAAAAACCATTTAGATTTAAAATTGTTTTGGTTGCTTTATGATGACTAATCATTATCTATACATGGCAACCATATATCAATATGAAGGTATTTGTCAATGAGGTCACTTTTCTTATTAACCAAAAAAAAAAAAAGAACACAAAACACTTACTTGATTTCTTATTTCATTTGGTGGAAACTTTTCTTCGCACGGTCGACCAATATTGACAGATCTGGCGCGCAATTCCCGTGGAGCACACCATTTCTTCCATGCCCACCACCAACAACTAAAATAAACAAAACAATTACAAATTTAATCGACACATATAAAAGAAAAATAACATTTATTTCTAGAGTTTAATTGGATTGCTATGCATTTGTGTAATTAATTTAAAAGATTGAAAAAAAAAAAATAAATATAAACCACAAAAAAAAATCGATTTGTCAACAAAAACGTAATAAATTTTTCTATATAACCATTAACACTATGCCATGGCCACTGTTCTTTACAATAAAATATCGACCGACCTAAAAAAGTACCATTTTCGCTGAGACTTTTTTATTAATGGTATCGTTTCTTTTGTATTCATTGGTGTTGTAGATGTACATTGTGATAAATCATCCATATCTTCGCGACGCATTTTTGTATATATTTTTTTAAGACCTTTTATTAAATCGTTTAATTAGCAAACAAGAAATTATATCGCAATAAATAAAACACTTTTCTCGATAACATATAAATTATAATTTTTAATTAAAAGTGAATACACGATAACAATAATAATATTCTTTCTTTTTTTTCTTCTCTACATTCAGTGACAGTGGTTTTAACAACACTACTGAGTGAAGTTGCTTACAATTGTATTTTATGTGCGCGCAGCGAATGCGTATTTAAGAATATCATTTTAAAATATAAATAATTTCATATACATAAAGGCGCTTATTTTGAATTTTTATTTCGCTCGAGAAATAGTAAAAAAAAAAAAAAAAAGAAGAAAACTATAGAAAATTAATTGGTAACTGTGTGTGTGGGCGTAGCACTGATTTAATCACCTTGTACCTTGTCCAGAAATGACATTTAAAATAATCTCAATTATTTTCAATAATAGATAATAAATTCGATTTTTAATTGATATTAGTGCCGTTCACAAATCTATTTACAAACAGTAAACAGTTTATAATTTATTTTGATATTTAATCTAATGTTTTATATATATGAAAGAAAAATTCATAAATCTGCCGGGAATATTTTTGTTTACATTGATTTTAATCTATTTCTAATTATTCATTGTATTCGTAGCAAAAATAATCGATTTAGAAATAATGTTACCAACAACAATAATTATTAGCACTTGCACCGTTTCAGCGAAGTGAAAAGAAAAAGAAAAAAAAAATTAATTGGACATTTATTGATTCAGTAGTACATTTAAAAATACAAAAAAAAAATTCATTGCGACGACACAACATTTGAAGCTAAATATAAAATTGAAAACCGAATATTTTTTCTTTTAAATTCACTGTTTATTTTTCATTAAATTAAATTGACGATCGCGCACATATGATATGCAAATCATTTCAGTGTATAATTTTCAATTGAATTCTATTATAGATCAAATTAAATAGAAAAGATTAAAAAAAAGATTTTAAAATTGTATCGACACAAATACTTTTTTGTTTTTTGTTTTTATGTGGGCGCTAATATTTATCGTTCAGGCAACCAATTCTCACTCACCTACAAACCATTCGAAAAATCGACCCCAGCTTTCTGACACGTTTTCTTCTGTTTCGCGTAATATGTTTTACTATAACACCACTACGTTCTCTTACTGGATCTAGTAACAGTTCTGTTTCTGAGTCACTCATATCGAACTCCCGCAATTCCATGCTAAACACATTTCAATTTCAATACGAATACATTTGAGTTTGACACAGACGTATTTACCACCACTGCTATTCGTGCACGTTTAAAAAAAAACTTATATATTTATGCAAATTGTACACACGAATGTTTGGCTATATATTGGTTTTAGTTATAGGTGGAATATGAGTCGATATTATAATTATTACTTTTTTTTTAATTATATAAATACTATTATTATGATTATTATATAATTATTATTATTTAATTTGTTTTCTTTTTTTTGCGTAAAATTACAGTAGGAGCATTGTATCAAATATCTATAAGTTAAATTTTGGCATATTATTGAGATTCAAATGATGATAAACACTTCAGTTAAACGTTAATGCATGATTTTGTTTATTTATTTATTTTTGGTAACACAGAAACTATTGTAATATTTATTTTTATAATGTAAATAAATGTTGGCAATATTTATTTTATGCCGACTGAATACCGAAAACATAAGAGTATGGTTTTATTTATATTTACTGCATGTAGCAGTACATAATTTTTGTGTTAAAAGGAATAATGCAAAATGTCAAAAATGCTACGGAAACCAACTGATCCGATTTTGTATTATAGCTCACTCTAATATTATCTATTAATAATGGAAAAATATTATCCCTTCGGGAAGCGCTTCAGATGAAAAGGTAATAAAATTTGTTTTTATTTTTTTGTCAATTCCTCATTATTCATTAGCGAATGGCGGCGAATAGGGCACATCTGCTTGAGCAGATTTCGAAATTGATTTTTATGCTAATTCAGGAATTGTTTTGGGTTTAACACCCCACTCAATTTAGTATAATTAGGTATTATATAATTACTTGTGGCCTTAGGCCTAGTAAATTCAATTTTATTCTAATTTTCTTTATTAAAATCAATTTAAGGTGTTTTTTTTAATTATTATGTTAATTAACGAGATTTCACGATTGTTCAATATTCAAATTTTTTATGAAAATTTTAAACAAAGAGTTTTTCCAGGGAATTCAGAAGTGTTAAGTACGTATGGCAAAAAGTTGCGTCTTTGAAAATAAATAGGGTTCAGTCATGAATGAATTTTCTTTACGAAGCTTACTTTGAAAGTTATTTGAAATTTAATTTTCATTTCGCCAAGTGACTTATGGCAATGCGACTTGTTAGTGTGTATGCGCCTTAAATCATTGCTCAGATGTGTAAACCCTGATAATGATTTTAATATGATCAAAATGATTCGTATTTTGACAGCAAAATAAAAGTGGTTAGATTTCACCAGTTGCATTTTATAAACAAATTTGCATCAATTTAGTATTTCTGAATATTGAATATTTATTTTAAAATAATTAGTAACTACTTACTTTTAATAGTGCAAATTTAATAGAATGTTTTCCGTCCATCAATAAATACAAAATGTTTAATATATTCACAAAATTCACGAAACCATTAAGAGGATATAAAATAACAACATTAGATAGGAAACGAAAATGTGGCGTTGCTGTTAATTCATTAAAGATGTTGCGGGATAAGGCTTTTGATAAATTTAAGGTATGTAGGCTAGGCTCTCTTATCATATTTTGATGATGTTGATCAATATATAAAAGGAATTTTATTTATAATTTCAATATAATTTTAGATAAAGAATTGTAAAATTTATTTATCCAAAGATGGAACCGAAGTACAAGATGAGAAATACTTCGACACATTGGAGCCCCAAACATTATTCGTTATTGCTTCGGAAGGAGACACTGTGAAAACAGGTATTTTATAGATATAAATCATTGTACAGAGCTCCATTTTAGGAAATTCAAGTTTTTCGTAATTTTTGTTTTCTATATAAGCAATAAGTTCGATTTATTCAATGATAATATAAGTACAAATGACACTACAAAATTTATATTAGGTTTTTAAATGTATATTTTATTTCATTTAATTGTTTTATTACAGATTTTGAGCTGATGTATGACGCAATTAGAAACGCACAAACAGAAATATTTGAAACCGGTGATATAATAAAAAACTTTGTTAACGATAATCGCTCTGAATTTGATAAATTTTTAATAGACCTTCAAAATTCTACACAATCGACGCACGATAAAGTAAATTATAGTCATAAAAATGATCATGCTGAGTGGTTTGTTGGATTTTCTAATAATTTAACAACAAAAGAAGAAGTAATGGCTAGACGTTCACAAGACCGAATACGTGGATATTTTTATAAAGTCAAGGAAGAATTTATCAAATCAGAAATATATCGCACAAATAAAGTAGGAAAAGATATTTTAGATAATATTTTAGAAGTGTTTAAACAATTTCTAATCGGCGTAGACTATTTTAGTTCTTTATTTGACAGAAAGTGTACGAACAAACATGCTTCATTACTAAATGAGGATGATACTGATGGCGAAACACCAAGAAAAAAATTAAAGCAATCTATTCAAACCGTATTTAATGATTTGCGTATAAAAAAAGATTTTTGCGTTTCACTTTGTAATGATATTGGCGAATTTAGATGTCACGGTCTATGGGATCGTGTCAAATGTAATTATACCAATCATCTTATAAATCCATATGCTAGTCGAGAAAATGTTATTCTATTTCAAATATGGAATTTAGATCATCAAATCGAAATATCTCGAGCAGTTATTCCGTCCATTTTAGCATGTGTTAAGGAAATTATTGAAAATCGGGCTTTGTGCAGTAAACATAAGCGATCGGGAAAAACTGTATCTATAATTCAATATTTTTTAGAACTTTTTACAATGGATAATTTAAGATTAGTTCATATTGTGTGCCATGATAAAGGTAGTCACCTTTTGAAATCAAAAGGAACAATTGTTTGTGAAAAATGTGATGAATATAAGGTTTTAGATAAAATTTTACAAAAAATAAATACTGAAAATGTTTGAAAATCATTAAAATAAGTAAACGCGACAATATCCGTGTTTTCTTTTTTGTTGAAAATTATATAATGACGTTATTTCTTTCTTAAATATAAGTATGTATAATATAAGTGACAAGGACAACTTAGTTTTATATTTGATAGAACTTTACATTTCATATAAAAAATGATAATTTTTTAACAGCCAATAGTAAACGAGCACACTGTTGGCCATTCCCTACTTGCGTTTAAGGAATTTTCATGGATGTTCTCTACTACCGAATTTATTGTTGTCTTATTCGGTTGAAATTTCACCCCATTTCTCCATTACCGGGGTAGATTACAAATTACAACGATAAACATCTCGAAAATGATATAATTTTGAAATTGGTGGTTGCTCAGAAATATTTGACACAAATAAACATTCATTTCCATATTCCACATACTTACATCCACTTGATATTTTGTTTGTGCTAATTCTTGTTAACAAACTATTTTTGATCCAAAGCCTATTAATATTTCTGTTGATGTAAATTGTATCTATGGTCTTTCAGTAAGAAAAATGCTATTTTACCGGATTTCTTTATTTTATTTTTATTTATTCAACAAAACATTTCATTTATTTTTTATTTTTTTTTTATATATTAAAAATATTGCATATGCATACAAATTATATAATTACATAACGATAACATAAGTGAATAATTAAAAAATAATTAACAGTAATAAAAATTATAAAGGAAAGATACAAAAAAAAAATATTTTTTTTAAAAATTTATTGTTTAAAATTAAAATAAAATAAGAACAAAAATGCTATACATTAAACAATTTATGAAGAATATCCGAAATATGTTATGGATCTTCTTCATCAAGGTTCGTTTCGTTGAAACGATATATTCATTTTTTTTTTTTAATTTCGTTCATTTTATTAACAGTGTTACATATTTTCTTCTTTTATGACATTTATTTATTATTTTTATGAATCCAAATAGAATATAATCCAAAATATGTATATAATAAGTTTTTAGAGATTATTATTTTATAACAGACAATAATAAATCTTTTATATTTTAAACAAATAAGTTTATTTATTTACTTTTTAGAAAGAAATCACTCAACTCAAGTCAGAAATGATTAATTTTTGTATCAAAATAATGATACATATATGAAATAATATCTAATAAATTACAATTATTAGTAAAGTACGTGCAATTAGAATAGAAAAAGAAACATGATCCTTCATCGTGTAATCGATTGATATTTATTTATTTATTTTTAATTTTAAATATTTTGTAACTGATTTCTATGTAGAGAAATAGTTACAAGTCTGACTGACCAGGTCCTGAAAATATAAATGATAAAAATTTATTAGATGCTTGTTGCTGATAAAAGTAAAAGAAAATATAATTGAAATTAAAAAAGATTTTGTCAATACAAAATTTTTTTTTTTTTTTTTATATATAATTTTATATATTTTTAGACCAAATACAAGCATTATACACGCGCCATGCCAATTTATTGAATTTTATTAAACATTTATAATGCGATGATGTTTTTCATAATTTGTTATATATGGTTTTTGAACAATTATTGATTATGCAAATTTATTGAAACATTAAAAATGGAAATATGTATAAGCAAAAGCATATTGCGATCATGCAAGCTGATGTAATGAAAATTTGATTTCCCTAGTGAAACGGTATAGCTTTCAAGATATACAAAGGTAATACATTATAAAGGAAACCTTGTAAGGTATACTCGTATAAAAAATATACTTTAAATGGTATATTTGATATACCTTACCTAGTGGAAATTTTATTTTAAATCGGCATAGCCACGGTATAGTTTACAATGAAAAGATAAGTATACCATGACTATGCTGTTTTTGCCGATTTTGCTATTGTTTTGCCTTTTTCATAAAAGAATCTCCGCTAGAGTTACAAAGTATACTTTTCAGTATACCATATAAAGTATATTTTGAATATATGTATAGTTTGGAAAGTTGCTCCAATGTTTACTTTTAAAGTTAAAGTATACTTTTGTATATCTTAGAAAGTATACCGCAGTAAGGCCACTAGCACGAGGCGTGCCTAATGACAAAAATAAAAGTGTAAGGTGTTTATGCATAAATTTCTCGGAGGTTTGTTCCAAAAATGAGAAAAGTGCTTAAGACGACTTATAGAAAATCGAACCCAAGGAATTCATTTTTAATAATCTCGAAGGTCTTAGGCAGCCCGTTAAAGACGCTGTAGTGCAAAATTTTACAAACGATTTTTTTTGTACTGCAACGCCCTCAGAAGAATGCCTGAAAATATCGTGAGTATTAAAAATGGATTCCTTGGGTTCGAATTCCTATAAGTCGGCTTAAGCACTTTTTCCATATTTAGAACAAATCTCCGAAATGTTTATGCGTTAACATGTTTGTTTGCCCCACAGAACATTACCCACACCTTTTGCTAGTGGCCTATTGAAAAAACAAAACATTCGAACAATATAATTAATTTTCGACATCAATTCTTTTGTTTTTTTTTTTATATATATATAATAAGGAATAAAAATAATCCGGTCACCAGAAATATGTAAATGGTCACCAGAAATATGTAAATGGTCACCAGAAATATGT
>JAABKK020038848.1:0-12500 GCA_011634745.2 Catotricha subobsoleta | reverse complement strand
TTTAAAGAATAAATGACATTTAATCATATGATGAAACAACAAAATTATATGCTTACATTCAGCTGAGATAGTACTTTCAATATCTCCATTCTCATTTTTTCTAGATGTGAATGTTTAATTTTATAGTTCTTACAATTTCTATTCAGATTTCTATCTCGACTATAGTGGGATTCTGTTTAAAAAAAAGAAAAAAAAATAGATATATCGACATATACCTTATAATTTGTTCAGCATTTTTGGAGCCCAGAAGCTTCTCCAATCGAGCTCAGTCATCTTAGTATTACACAAAGGTTCATATCCAACTACTCCATTTCAAATGAGCCCTTACCAAAATGTCTACAGGTGTCGAAACTTTCGAAAGTACGACTTTTTAAGGACCTTTAAACGACTTTTTCTTTAATAAAAATAAAAATAAAAAAACAAGCTGCCAATTAATTTGTACACGGCAAAAAAATAAAAGGAGGGCAGTACCAACTGAAAAACCAAAAACAGAAAATAAAATTGGATCCCAATACAAAAAAAAAACAAATGTTAAAAAACGTCAGTAGATACCTATGTATATTTTTGCCAAAAAAAAAATTGGTATATCAACCATCAAAATTCGCCCGGCAAAAATGAAGTAAAACGTATAAAAAGATAAGGTCTTTTTTTTATCAAGATAATAAAAAGCAAAAAAAAAAGAGAAGTCGATAGTTTATTCCATATAAAGAGACCAACAATTTTATTCATAGATAATTGTCATAGTGTAAATAATAAATATGACATGAGTAATGTGTATTAAAATTCAAATAAAAAAACCGTTGGTCTATTTATATGGAACAGACTATAATTATTTAGGTCCCCTAAAAAGATGAGTTTCTGGCAATAACTAGAAAGTACCAGTAATGAACCAGTAACATTGAACAATAACTTGAATCTCGTCAAACGCTCCATCGATCATAAAAAAAAAGAAACAGATTGCATAGCACATGGAACTGAAAAGAGTTTATTCAGATCTTGAAAGAGAAAAAAAAACATTTTGAGCGTAATAAACATAATGCAATAATAAAACAGACATTTTTTTTAGTAAATGGACACAACAACAAAATTTATTCATTAAAATATATATAAAAAAAATTAAGGTAAGTACTTAAATATTTTTTTTTTAATTTTTATATTTTTTTTTTTATATTAAACAAATATTAAGTTAATATATTTATTATTTTGAATAAAATCTATAAAATATTTTTGTGAGCAAGAAAAAAAAATCATTAACAAGAAATAAACAAATAGCATTTAAGTATAAATTTTAATAGGAGGTTAGTTGTTGGTTTTTAAGTGTTTTAAATTAAATTATTAATATTAAAAATTTATAAAAAAAAAAAGAAGAACTTTTTGTATATAGATGGTAACAATAGTAAGCTGCCCTTTATATGGGAACGATTTCAATAAATACAAAAATTAAATAACATAAAAAACTATAATTCATAAATAAATTCATTTTGTTTTTTTCAATAGAAATTAATATGTAAATAAATTAAAAATAAATAGTTATAAATTTCAAACTTATTTGTACGTTAAAATAATTGATCGATTAAAAAAAAAAATTGTAATGAATGTTTTTCTAATGAAATAACGATTGGTTTTTCATTTTGTTTTATAAACTGAACATTTTTTCTTCATCGTTTATTCTTTTTTCTTTTCTTATTTATTATTTCATTTTTTTTATTTTCTTTAAACCATCTTTAAATACGAACTCAAGCATGCATAATTCTAAAAAAATAAATTAATATTTCTTTTTTATTTATAAAAAAAAAGAAATTATAAAGGTATATTGTTTTATTGGGCACCAGGTGCTTTAAAGTTAAATAGTAGTTAAGTAGTAGTTGGTAGTAAGTAAATATAAATTGATTGAAATAAGGCACATATTTTATGAAAAGTCTAAATGTGGACTAGAATTTGTTATATTCTCATTTGTTTGAAATCATCTCAGAGTTTCAAGATTCAATTCGAAACTCTTTATTGTTTTCTTTTTTTATTCGTTTTTCATTAAATGATTTAATATAATCTTAATTATTAATTTGTTAATTAAAAACAGCAAATACATTTTTTTTTAAATTTCTTATTCTCTTAATTGTTATTAATAATTTATTATAACATTAAAATACCTAAATTCGAATAGTTATTCTTAAATACATTAAATTACAAATGAAAATACTTTTCTTAAAAAAGAAAAAAAATATATATATGTATAAATATAATTTAGTTTGCATGAAAATAAGATTAAAGTTATACGGAATCCAAAAGATTTGACAATTAATTTTGTTTATTTGTTTGTATAAAAATCGATTTATTTAGTTTTGTTCAATTATATTATGATTGTGTGCGTTAAACTAATGAAAACAAAATTTATTAACTCGGAAATATTAAAAAAAAAAAAAAATAGTAGCAAATTGTATGAATATAAAAATTATTATAAATTCATATTTGATTTATGTGTAAAATCAAATATTAACAATTTTCATATTAATTATTTGCATTAAGTATCTTATTTATAATTGTCAGATCTTAATTTTAAATAACTATAATTGTTTAAAAAATAAATGTAGAATTACATTTTAAAAATAATTTATTTATAATTAAATTTGTTAAAATGATGATTGATGACTTTCGGAAATGGAAATGAATTTTTTTTTATAATTTAATTAATTTTTCCCGTTTTTGTAAATTCAAAATTGAAAACGTTTTAAATTTTATTGTTTAGTTCAAATTTGATAATTGTTTAGAAATGATTTTCTGTATAGATGTTCTTGAGAATAACGATTACTTTAAATAAGTTGTATTTGATTTTAATTTTAATTTTTACAATTGCAAAACTGTAGTTATTTTAGTCAAATTGAATGCACTTAAAATAACTCCTGTTCATTATTTAAAAAAAATATGTGTGGTTCATTGATAACAGAAATTAGTTTTAAAACTAATGGTGAAAAAAGTGCTAATGACTTCTCTTTTATGATTACTAAATTATTAGAGGATCAATTTCATAGTATACGGTATTCTTATTATATCTAATTTGCTCTGACGACCTAAGCTATGTATTAAATTACAAATAGTAAATTAGATGTATTTTAATTGAAAAACTTATGTGAGTAATTATAATTCAAGAAAATAAAACCTACTATAGTTTTTTCTTTATAGCTTATTCATAATTTTGAATGTCTAAGCAAATAATCTTTTATTATTTACGGGTTATACAATATATTCGTAGATTAGTAGAAAAAAAAAGGGTATAGTTAGAATTTTTAAAGCTATATAAAGCCACAAGCAAGCAAATTTTCAAAAGAAAAATATATATATAATTAATATAGAAATAGAAATGGATTAAATAAGCGGATAAAAAATAAATTAATTGTGCAGACGTCTTGAAAGGCTTAGAAATAATGAAAATTAAAATGTTTGGCGATAGACTATACGATTTTCTAAAAACCAGGCCTGACAAGACTCTGTAAAGAAATGCATTTCCCCCGTTTGTTTTTTCTGTTAGTCAAACTTCAAATTATACAAATTCATTAATTTGCTGTTTGGTCGTAATAATATTATTAAAATCTGTGGTTGTATCATCATTATTATCTTCATCATCATCCTCCACATCATCTACATCATTTACATTATCATCATCCGATACTTCATTCCAAAATATTTTAAAATCTGAATTCTCGATTTTCTCTTCCATTTCTTCAAGCCGATCATGAAATTTATTTAACAATTCTTTATTCGTTGTATTTTCTTCATTTGAATTAGACATTATAAAACCATCAACATCATTGTCACTACTAAATGGACTATGCAAAACATTACAATTTAATGTATCGTCAACAAAGAAACAATCATCAATAATATTACTAACATCATCATTATTATTATTATTATTGTTATTATTATTATTATTATTATTATTATTATTATTATTAATATTGTTATTATTATTAAGACTTATGGATGATTGTGTATTTAGAATTGCTGATGGTGATGGTATTATAGATATTGATGAAGTTGTTGATGTTTTATTAGTATCACTTAAAATTAAATTTGTTTGTGTTTTTTTGGCACTTGAATCACATGCTGTTGATGTCGTCAGCGGTAAAAATGTTCCATCATTTTCAATAGTATTTTGTTTTAATTCGTTCATCGGAGATTGGTTGACGGCTATTTGTGGTGGTGATGAAGACGGAGATAATGGAGGAGTATTTGTATCAAACATTACATTATTACTAAAAAATAAATTTTTGCTACCTTTACCACTACAGCTACTACTATTGTTATTAATATTAATATTATTATTATTATTATTATTATTATTAATTTTAAGATTGTTATTCTTAATAAAATTATTGTTCTTAGTTGTATTGATAACATTAGCACCAACATCATTACCATTGATTAATGGTAACGATTGTAATTTTGATTTTAATTTCAAATTTTTCTTAAAATGTTCAGTCGGTTTATTGTGATTTTTTAATAAATATTTTTTCATATTACTATAATTAAATTTCTTTAAATTACTAATAATGGCACTTGTTTTCTTTGGTTTATTAATAACATGATTGCTATTAACTATTTGATTCATATCATTATAAATATTATGGTTAGTGATAGTATCGATGTTAGTATAATTATTATTATTATTATTATTAACTACGGTAACTACCTTAGTATTAGTAGATGAAACAGCTGATGTGGATGTCGATGTGATAACAGATGATGTTGAACTACCAACAGTGTCAGTATCAACAAATTGTTTTAGATCATCAATGAAATTGCCATGATTCCAGATATGTTCCAATTCTTTGTGCGAAATTCGTAAATGTTTTGTGATGCTTGGCTTTCGTTTAACCACCTTTACACAGTATGGACATGTATATGTGACATTTTCGTGAACCGTTTTATGACGTTTTAATTCATATTTCTGTTAAGAGCAAAACAAAAAATTATAATATTATCTATTTTTTTTTTTTTTTATTTTTGGTTAAATATGTAAAATTTAAGATAAAACAACTCACTTTGTTAAACTTTTTATCGCATATATCGCATTTGTGAGCTTTATCCGCAAGTAGGGGTTGTGAATCATTATACTAATAAAATAATAATGGAAAAACTGATAATCTACCAATTCAAATTATAATAAAGCTATATTTACCATTGTTGTTCCATCAATTGAAGAGGTATTATGGAATGGTTTAACATCAAAATCCAAGTCATCTTTAATATTTTCTGTCATACTTGTTGATTTTTTGAAAATATTAAATGTTGGGACATTCAAATCTGAATCAAACTCATCTCCATAGCTTTTGTTTAATGCTGAGTTATTCTTTATGTTGACATCCATATCAACGTACTGCTGAATATTTTCCGTTTCAACATGACGTGCTGTCGGCAATTGTATACTAATCAATGGAGGAATTGGAATATCTTTTCCAATTATTTTTTTATTATTTGCACTCGACAATGGTTTAATATTATTAATAATATTACTACTACCACAAACGCTACTATTTCGTTCATTTAATTTTGAGGCTAAGGCTTTTGCAGTGAATGGGTTGACTGGAGAACCGGTATGCGTAACAGCTGGATTTGTTTCATTAATTTGTGATCGTTTGTAAGGTATTATAGATGACTTTGAGCTGATCATTGTGGAGGATGGTCTTTTCATAGCTGTCATAACTTTAACGGTGTGAACACTTCGTAAATGTTTGTTCATATAGGATTTTGATTTGAAACGTTTATCGCAAACTATACATGCTGACATTTCATTACTTTCACCAACACCAAATTCAAGTGAATTGCTACTTACAGATCTCTTCATAGATGGCAGAGTTGAATCCAAGCCATCAATTTCAAAATCATACAGTGGCGGAGCTGTTGATGCTTGATCTGACGCTAAAATAGATGATTGTGTTGTTAAACTGTCCCGAGAATTTTTATCTATATCAGATAATTCAGATGCATCTTTAACTTCATCTTTACATTTTTTATCTTTGACTTTTCTGTCTGTTAATATGTCAGCATCGCTGTTAGAAAAAACGAGATATTTTTAAATATGATAAGAAATACTAAAAGATAAACATATGTAATGTATAAAGTAAAGCTTACCATTCACCAGCCGATACATGAATTTTTATATGTCGTGTTAATGACCATGAATTTGAAAAATATTGCATGCACACGCTACATTGTGGTTTTTTCACATCAGATTTTGGACATTTGTTTATATGTTCTTTTAAATCTGTTTCCACTTGAAACATATTCATGCATAAACTGCACAAAAAATAATTATGTTGAGTCCGAACATGTCGATATATATTTGTCATAGTTGAGTATTTTTTGTCACACAGCTGACACGGATAGATCTTTTTATCATCCTTTTCATTGCTACTTAATGATGAACTAGAATGAGCTGCAGTTAGTTTATGTGAAATGCTACTGATACTAGCATTTCGATTTACTTGTGATTCATCGTCAATATCATTTTCATATTCCTGATTGTTTTCACTAGCAAACTGCTCGGTTTTTATTAGCGATGCGAATGTATTAAAATTTTTAGACAATGGATCTTGAATAACATTACTTAAATCCAAGTCAAGTAGTTCATTCATACAAAATGCAGCATCGGCTCTTTCTTCAACGCTACTTTCTGTCGATGTTGATAGATTAAGTACGGGTGCTTGAGGTGATGTGGAAATTATCATGGGTAATGCACCAGCTGGTGTAAAAGTTCGATTCTCGTAACATACATATGATGATGGCTTAATTATATTTTTTATTGGCGGAAGTGACACTTCTGAAAATTGAAAAGTTTAATTAAAAACGTAACCTTGACATCAAAAAACACAAAATAAATACCTGTTCGATTTGGCTGACGTTCATATGATGAACAAGGACTCAATAATTGTATATCTGGACAAATTACACCAACTTGACCAAGTACATTAGTTATCAGAGCATGCTGACTCATACTTAAAGGTCCCACATTCATTCTTTCACCATATTTTGGCGAATACCATACTTTCAACAGATCTCCTACATCTAAATCTTCAATAGCGGCAAAAAAAATCTCATTATCTTCTTCATATGCAACTAAGTTTTGTTCATTTGAATATATCGCCGGATCAACATGAATCATCCAATTACAATTGTTCTCATTGCGTGTGTCTAAATAAATGTTTCGAACCTTAAACAGTTCTTTAAGCTCTGGCATGTTCATGGCATCCATATCTAAATTCACGGTACCGAATATGGTGAGCGGAAATTTGGTATTTGTAATCGGAATATATGATTTTGGTGCCAGCAAAGGACCAAAACGGCATCCTTTCGCAAATTTCTGTACAGATATAATATGTGAACCGGATTCATTTTCGTATACTTGAAGCCCATGCGGTACAGATGAACGCGATAAATTTTGCAATGAAGTGTCTTTTACCTATAAAGGATTCGAAAAAGAAATGTCTTGTTAAAATATTAGAAGCTATATATAGTTATTTCAAATTCTATGAATTATGCAACAATTTTTTTTTTATTACGAATGCTTGCATTTATCACAATAAATGAAAAGGAGTTAAGTAATATCGGTTCACTTTTGCTTATAAAATATAGAAGCAATTTGTGGATTTAATAAATCATAATAGAGTCGCATAAGTAATGACAACTAAAAAATATATGTATGAAAATTTACTTACATGTTTTCCTTGTAACAGAACCGGGCAATTATATGTTGGATGCTCAGCAGATGAACAAAAATTACATGCTGAAACGATAGAAACGCAAAAAGATAATTTATTAAAAAAAAAAATATTACAGCACCATTCACACACACAAAAAAAAATATCCTAACCTAAAATATTCTTTTCTAGCTGAAGAAAAAAAAGTTCTTCCAATTGAACCAAAAATAAAAATCTTTTACTAAAGTAGGTACTTACAATTTTCCACATTTCTTAAATGTTGTAATGTTGCCAATGCATTAAAGCATATATGCGAATTTAAAACACTATCACCATCGCCACTCATTTTAACAGAAAAACTATTAATTTACATTTAATTTAGATAAATACACATTGGAATTTGAAATAGATAAATATTCCAAAATATTTTTTTTTCCCTAAAATTATTAAACCAAATTAATGAGCCATTTTTTTCATTTTTTTCTTCTTCTAATCGCGATGCTGTGCGAATGATCAATCCATTAAAATTTGATATAGCTTTCTCACTCATGAATTAGTCGTATTGAACAAAAAAAAATTGTTTACAAATTATTTATTGGGTGAAAACGAGATAAATAGATAATAAACTGCCATGCATAGTTTTGTGGAAAAAGAAAATTGTATTGTGGAGACTACAAAAAAAAAAAACATAATGCGCGCGATAAGTTTATACTAACGTATTGTCGCAAGCGCGATACATTTTCTCGATCCCTCTTTTGAATTTTATTTCTGCTGTTATAATGAAACGTTTCTATAATTTCAGATAACAGGAAAAGTGAGTACAAACGCAATAAAACATATAATAACATACTTAATGTGTAAAGAGTTTTATATGGTAGTTACATAATTTTCATTTTTGAAACCAAAGTATGGATAACCAATTAACCATATAAGATAAGTATGTATGTATATCTATATTTTGATTGAAACATCTGTGAATTTGAAAATATGTCTGAAAGACATACACTTAATTATACTTATATACTGATGGTTTGTAGTGTGCTATACGCTATACCCCGTTGCATAGATTTAGATATGGCCCAACAATTTGTGCTCTTCTTTAATTATTTAAAATGTTAATAATGATTCAAAGACAATATGCGAATACAATTTAATACATTTTAATTGGTTCACTTCAACTGATTGATTTCGAGAATGTCATTCACATATTCTCAGCTATAATAGGTATTCGATGGCAAATTAATCCATATAGCACTCGTAAATCGGATGAATTGTATCGGAAATATTGGTACTTTGCTGTCGATAATTGGCTGATATATAAATATATGACGCTATTGTTTCTTTATTCGATAAATCGCGCGATACGATATTTTTTTCAACGATATTAATTGTTTTGGTGAGATATCTCGATATTGGTTTTTAGATACATCGCCTGATTACTTTGATCGAAATAAATTTGGCGACTCCTAATGCCATAAATTAACTCTTCTATGTCTAATAGATTATCCAATATAATTTATCTACTTCTGAGACGTCTGGTTGGGTGGTGCCTGCACAATATCTCTCAAAAAAGAACTTTCCAAAAAAAAAAATTGATACCCAAAGAAAATGAGATAACTACTAATTCTTATTTTTATCACAAAAATAAATAGCTAAATCCCATTTCATTTGATCAGTTAGATCATATATATTGAAATACAATAGGATTAAACCCGAGTGTCGTATTTTTTTTTTTCGTAAGATCGTAAATTTCAAAAACTCCATATAAAAAAAATATAAACTTACGAACTTTTGTAAATTTGTATTTTTTTAAATAAAGTTTTTGAAAATTACGAAAAAAAATACAACACTCGGGTTTACCCCTATAATATTATCTAAAGAACCTACTTCGATTTAAATTTGCATCAATGGCATATTAATTTAAACATGAGAATTCGAACGATAAAATTAATACCGTTAATTGTTATTGTAAATAATAACTAAGAATTGCTGTCTCCTTGCCCGAATCTACGTGAACTGTTTGGTGTAAATTAATCGATTTCGCGTACTTGCCTTGTGCCTTCCTTATCCTTAACAACTAAAATATAAATAAAGGAGAAAAAATAAATTTAAAACATCAATTTAAGCTTATTTATATATAGAAAACTAACAACTTTATTAATTTACAAGAATAATAAATCGAGTAATCTATTTACATTCAAAACGAAAGAAAGAAAATGAAAACAAAAAATTTAAAAAAAAGCCTTAAAGTAGATTGTATAATACAGACTTGTTTTAAATTTAATAAGATTGATTTTGACGTTGTTGATATGAGCCACCGCCTCCCTCACCACCACGTCTATGATTCTTATCGTATGGATTACGATTTTGGCGATGATTATATTGTCTAGGTGGTCGATGTACATAATCGTTGTTTCTGGTATGCTGATAATTATTTCGATTATTGAAATTACCACCGCCACGATAATTATTACGCCAATTTCCAGATGGACCACTTCCATGTTGATTCGGACGACGATTCATCCATGGATCAACAATTGGTGGCGGACGCGATAATTTAGCACAAAATTTTACGAATTCTTCATCGTTGTCGGTAAAACGGTTTCGAAATTCTTGTTCACATTCACGTAAAAATGCTGCATCATCATCCGATAAACGATTTATTTTTCTATTAGGATCGACCATATTTAGTTGAATTTTATTTTTTGTCTTTGTAAGTATTCCACTTTTGTTTCTAAATACAACTAACTGTATCGAAAATTTCATGAAAAAGTTAATGCTACTAATGTCAAAAAAAAAAAGATTTACATTTCTCTTTGCTGTTAGTATGTTTACATCAATGCATATTGCATAAACATAGCAAGTATGATAACCCACTGAAAAAACATCGATGAATGAGCCATGAAAGATGTATTACATAGTACGATACGATTATGCTGTGCAAATGTAGACGCACTATAATTAATTTTTCTATTAGCGCAAAAAGAGAAACCTATTTTAGACGTCTTCGAGCAATGATTTTAGATCACTTTATTGTAGTCTCTTTATCTTTAGAGTAAGTATAGGGTAACTTTTACGTCAAAATTCTTTGTTCTTTGTCATTAAAGTTACTCTAAAGTAATCTAAAGTGATCTAAAGTCATTGCTCTAAGACGCCTATTGTTATACTCCAGCACAGATTTTGATGTATACACTAGATGTCGAACTTCGTGTATATGTGAATAAAAATTTGATGCAAAGAAAAAACATTTAAGTAGGCAAATTATAGTTGCTAATGGTTGCATGGGCTACTACTGAAAAAAGTGCACTGAGCACTGAGCATACATTTGCCTACTTTATAATCGTGAGTGTGTGTGTGTGTGTGCTTGCTTCACAATCCATGCATAAGTACTTTATAATCGTGAGTGGATGTGTGTGCTTGCTTCACAATACATGCATAAGTTCCACATCTAGTATGTATAAACATCAAAATCTGTGTACTCCAGTATAAAGATAAATTGTATTTTATAGTGCGGCCTACATTAGGGATGGTAAGGAAAAGCAAAAATTGAAAATCGATTAATCGTCAGGGCATGAAAACTGGGCGATTTTTATCAATTTATCAACGTGCATAATTTAATTATGAACCATTTTATAATTTAATTTAAATCTAAAGAAAACGTCTCTTCCCCATAAAAATAGTTGTTATTTTTGTGGAGAGCTAACCTCAACTTTAAGAGTCTATAGATCATGGATTTTAGTTTAAGTATTGACCACTCATATCGTTAGTGTGTACTGGCAAAATCGTTTTTGTTTCATAAAATCAATGAAGCAGAAAGAGAAAAGTAATGTTATTTTGCCAGTCTTCACTACCTCCTCTAGCGTATGATGTACGACAACATTTAGATCAAAACATGATCTATAGACGTTGGCAAAACTTCTTATTCCACCAGACGTCGCGTCGTATGTTTGAAGTATAAAAATGCATTTTAACATGGTGATAATAAGTATATTAATTTTAGTTAATCATACAGTTAATATATTTGTAATTAATTTAAGGAAAACATATTTACTGTCATTGATAATATTTTCAGACTAATTAATACTGAAATAAAATGTTAAAATTATTTATTTTGATTTTATTGGTCTGAAAATATGATCACTAATTATTAACATGTTTTCTTCAAATTAATTACAAATATATTAACTGTATGCTTAACTAAAATTAATATAATTCTTTTCAGCTTGTTAAAATGCATTTTAATACTTGAATCATACGACGCGACGTCTGGCGGAATAAAAAGTTTTGTTTTTTGTTTTTTTTTTTATGGATTACTATTTCTTGCTGCCTTCCATGGACAAATTAGTAAAAATCTATTTAATTTTATAGTATTTTGATATCCCACTAACAACTTAAATAAATAATAAAAGGCTATAGAACGATTAGTATCTAACAAACACTATGGAAGAGCATAATTCCCACCCAGGTTATACATGAAATTTCAACTTAAAAATTTTCTCAGAAGTTGGATTTTCATGTATAACCTATTTACCAGAGGTAGTTTAACTCGGGTAATGGAGATGGATGCATACCGTATTGAAAAAAACAATGGCCATTTTATCTTATTAGTATAAAGCAGCGAACAAAAAAGATATCCATCCATGAAAAAAGTCTTCTCAATGTTTATGAAAGGAAATATGTCCATCATTATCATAATGATACAGTAAACCCTCGATTAGCCGAACCCCCCATTAGCCGAACTAGTAAATTTCCTGCTAATCGAGGTTTTTGAAAATTTTGATTAGCCGAACTTTGGTAATTTCAGGT